>VZUI01066615.1:0-10963 GCA_013401135.1 Cettia cetti | reverse complement strand
TCTTTTTTTTTTTTTTTTTTTTTTTTTTTTTTTTTTTTTTTTTTTTTTTTTGTATTTGTATTTGTTTTTTGGTTTGGGGGTTTTTTTGGTACTGATTGATTTCAGTAGAACTGTCTGTTAAGCATTTATTTTCCTTTTATGTTTTTCTCTAGCACAGAATGAAAACTGTTTACAGGAAGAACCAGTCTCCCTACTTAGTATGCAGCACTATTTAGTGATTAGAGTATCTATTCTGTAATTGTGTATGTGTATACACAGCTAAATATGTACTTCTCAATAGAGCTTAACCTTCTATGAACATATACTGTAAATCTACAGTGTTTGCATAATGTTTATCCAACTTGGTAAAATTCTAAGGTTTAGTGATATAGAAAACTTACTGTGTTTTTTAACATGGTAGGTGTGGAGGGGATTCTGAGATCAGCTGGAGAGCTCTTTGTCTTGGTTCCTGAGGATGCTTTGAAGTGCAGGTAAGCAGGGGTGGCAGTTCTGCTTCGTGGTACTACTGCCAGTTCTGCTGCTGTTCCTCCACCATCTCTAAACAAAGTATTTTGAAAATTGACGGATCCCTTTTAAGTAGAGTTTTAGCCCTACTGGATACTGTGAAATAGAAGTGGCATGAGATGATGCTTTTTATATTTTGTGTTCAGATTCTTGATTATTTTACTGAAAGCAGTCTGCAGATTTTAAATTTGAGCTGATGGATGAAGCTGTACAGCTGAGGAGACAGAGCACACGTGACAGGTTTGCAATAGGTTTGTTCATCTTCCTATGCTAAATGACTGAACATCAGCCAGTAGTGAAATGGCATTAAAGGTCTAGGTCTAGTGAGCAGGCAAAGAGATATTCCCTGAGATACTGAGATGGGAGGGTTTTGGTAGCAATTATTGTGCTATTAATCTGTGAATGTTATGGCAACAGGTCTAGTGTCTCTTCTTTGGGGACTTAAATAGAAGGATTTAATTGTTCTATTTTAATTCATTCCATGCTTCAGCCTAACTTATAGAATTTGGAGAGAATAAGAATGGACAAATCAAGTTTTATTATCTTCTTCTACATTGGCAGGTATCCTATAATGGAATTTTTTTTCCAGTTGTCAGCAGCCTCAAACCTAAACTTGATGTTTAACATTTTCATTGGATGAAAATGCAATTGACAGGGAGAAAATATTGTCTGAAGGAAAGTTAAAAATTACTTTTGGAAAAAAAAATAATGCTCTAAGCAGAAGGAAAAAGTAGCAAAACTCTACTAGGACTACTTGTTAAAGATAATGCTATCAGATTAAATGGAAATTCTTAAAAAAATTAATCTACAGACATGGAATTTCCATGTACTGACTTCACATAAGGAAAGAAGAATAACTTTGTAACTTTCACCTCCCTTGGTGAAGCAACTTCATTATCTGTATCAGTTTTGATCTTTAGAACTTTTTTTTTAATGTTTTGTCCTGAAGTGCCATAAAGACTATAAACAGAGCTGGTTTACCTATGACATTTCCTGTGTTTTTTCCTACCAGTCACTGTCACCATAAGATTGAAAGAATAACCTTGTCCACACACCATACTATATGCTATTTGTGGGAAGTGATTTGGTGTAGTGTGGAATGGGAGTTCTGTAGCAGGTGTCTGCTGTTGTATAAAGCAAGAGAGGCCTTCAAAATCTCCGGTCTGAAGCTCTGGAATTCTGGCAGGCTGATGAGCTGAAGGAGAATAGATCCACAGGCACAGCAGAGGCAATGATCTTGTGCTCAATTCCATGTGTGCTGAGAGAATATTGTGGCTAAATGCTGGAAACAGGTCTTGGAAGGAGTGAACTCTGGGCTTCCAGGAGGCTCTGTAGGTCCATACAAGCAGTACATCTGGTACATCTTTAGGCATCCATTCCATTTCATCCAGAATTACAGTCTGTATTTAGAATCAGGTAAATTTCATGCACACAGAAAAATGAAAAGACCCTTCAATTATCTGCTTAAGGCCTTTACTTAGGTTTTATGCTTTGCATACGACATTTTCTCCAGAGAGTTGCAATTCATCAATTACATCACTAGCATTGCCACAAAACATTCAAAAACGTGTAATATGGAAAACAATGTTAACTCACAGTGTATGATTAAAAATGTGTTGCTCATTTTTTAAGCTACTTTGAATAAATATTTAAACACCTCTGTTAAAAACAAAGTAACAGAATAACTTCTCATCAGGAGAAGGAATCACTATAATCCTGTGTTACAGAAATAGTAGAAGTGAGAAAACTCATGGGTTGAGTTAAAGACAGTTTAACTGGTAAAGCAAAACAAGGAGCTCATTCCGTTTCCCCTGGGCAGGCAGGTGTTCAGCCACCCCCAGGAAAGCAGGGCTCCATCACGTGTAGGCAAACACCTTTCTGTGCTGAACATGACTCCATGCAGTTTGGGACATCCCTTGGGTCAGCTGTCCTGGCTGTGTCCCCTCCCAGCTCCTGGCATTCATTCCCCCAGCCTCCTCTCTGGTGGGGTGTTGCAAGAAGCAGAAAAGGCCTTGGCTCCTCACAAGGTCTGCTCAGCAATAACAGAAACATCTCTTATATCATCATCACTGTGTTCAGCACAAATCTAAAATAGTCCCATAGCCACTACTGTGAGGCAGAGTGACTATTGCAGCCCAAACCAGCACACAAGGCTCCACTGAAAGGAGTATTATTGAAGAACAGAGGGAAGGCATTGCATGCATATGTATAATGCAGGTTATCCCCTCTTCATGAAACAGAATAGTCTGGAAAAACACAGTGCAACAGGAGAGATGAGCTGATAAAGAAACAAGAAAATTATCATATTTACTACAATGTGGGCCATTTATAATTTAAGATAAATATATATATATATTTAAGAATGTCTAATATTGATGTGCTCTTTGGCTTTCTGTCTGAACAAGCAGCTTTCATCTGACTTTTGGTGCATTTCAGCAGATGCCTAAACTTTCCAATTTGCATCAAGAAAAACTATAGCACTGTGACTTTATGGGGGCTGTAAAATATGTATTTTATTCTTTCTTTTGAAAGACTGCTCATCATTAAAGCTCTTCTTAAGGCTTTAAAGCAGATTGCTTGGGACATGAAACGTGAGGTTTTAAGATGACATTGCTGTGCTGTAGAAAGTCTTTATAAAAGTGCAGGTGTAAGAAAAATTTGATCTGTTATTACCCTAACAAGTCACATTTGTCTGCTAGCTTTAAAGCTTCTTTTAATCACAGGTCATACTCTTTGATGTTCATGGTTACTTTTCATCCCTTTTCCAAAATTCTCTTCTCTGCCTTCCTTACATGCCCAAACCATAATTCTCAGTGCTGTTAAATCCACATCAGACATTTTTTTATTTGCGTACTCAGAAATAGTTTTACCATTTTAACTTCATTTCAATTCTAGTTTTAGTGTGACTGAACTGTTGTTTTTAACCTTTCTTTAAATACTAACTCCTCCGAATCTTTATAAAGGACCTGTATGTGAACTAAATTCTGCTATTTGGATTAGAGTGCTATGGACATCTCCCCCATGGCACTGGTGCTGATGCCTTTTCTTCTCCTTGTCAAGTGTCAATGCACAATACCTGGCATTTATAGTCTCATATTGCTCCCATTTCACTGGGATTACTCTTACAACAAAATGCAGCATAAAGTACCTCTCACTCCTCCCTCTCTCTCTGTCTGAGAATACATCCAGGCAGTAAATGAAACCCATTCACCACAAATCAGCATTAGGAGACTTGGATGATGTGTCACAAACCTGCTGGGGCTTGTGGTCAAAGCCTTGATTTGATTTTGGAGTGTGTGGCACAAAGGCCAGCAGAGTAGATAGCCAGTATATATACAGAAAGTCACAATGTATGGCTCTTATACCTTGTTTTTATCTGCATTATTGTAAGGTGTGGACTAGGTGAGGGAATATTAGAGCATTTTAAAATGCTGTCTCTTTTAATCCTTCTGTTGTAATCATCCCTAACAACAGGAACCTTAGAAAGTAGCTGTGCATTAAGTGTTTGTTGCAACAGAGCAGAAGTTATGCATTTCATTAAACTATTAAAACTGGGGCCTAAATTTGGAAAATGTACTGGCTCCACAGAGCTCAGATTCATTGAGTCAGAAGCATTTGGTACCAGGGATCAAATGATGAAAATTAGAGAAACAATAGGTGACTCTGAGCTTTTTTGCTTCCCTTTTTTCCTACCCAGTTGACAGCAAAATCCTACAATAATAGAGTGAGCTACAATGGCATCTAATGATTTTCTGGGAAGCAGGGAGTATACTCCAGCAGGGACCCAGAAGCCATGTCATACTGATGCTTTATAGGCTAAAGTTTAAAAGCCAAAACCTCAGCACTTGGTGACTGAGACATGCTGAGGAAGGAAAAAATAGCCCTGCATTTCTAAACCAACTCATATTTTACTAAAATTTATAACATTCTAACTTCAAAACACCAAATAAACATAAAAAAATGGGGAGACATTTAGGCTGATTTTAATCCAAATGAGGATTATAGACTGCAGAAAGTTATTTCTTGGGCACTGTGTCAGACATCATTGATTATTCAATTGAACCAAATTTCCTAGGCTTTTATTTTCAGTAATTCTAAATTAAGAAGAATTAGTCTTTTCTTTTAATACAAAACAATAAATAAAACCTATATTACAAATGAATAATAATTAATTCTTTAAAAATTACAAAACAAGCTATGGAGAAACAGAGTGACAGAAGTGTCAGCATTTCCACTAAGTTGCACTCCCCAGGACACCTGGAGGTAGAGGTCAGGCTGCCCTGAGCTTGTCCAGCTGCCCTGAGCTTGTCCTTTTGGCAGCTACCTACAAGGAGTCACTCCAGAAGGCAGGAGTTTCCACAAGTCACCCACCCAGGATGTGAGTGGCCTTTTTAAAGCTCAAGGCAAGTACCTTGTTGGATGGCATTGGCATCCAGGTCTCCCGCAGAGGGTGGCAAATACATCCCAGGACACAGATGATCCTCTGCCCCCTGGGAAGGAACGGGAGGCAGGACAGCTAATCTTACAGCATCCAAAATTATGCTGAACACTTGTGCTTTGGCAGCCAGGACCAGCATCCAGTTGTCAGAGACAAGCAGATAACACCATGAAAAAAAAAGAAGAAGAAACGTCTACCTTGGACAGTTCTATTTAGTCACCTCTTATAAGCCTGGGTTTAATTCTATTATTACCTTGTGCTAGAAAGAGATCAGACCCAGAATATTTACCAATGATCTCATATAATTATGTCTTCTTACAGGGAAAAAATACCCCTCTCTTTCCTTCCTAGCAACTTATATGCATTTGGAAAATGTCACGTTCCCCCAGTGCATTCATCCATTAATTCACACTGAAGTTCTCCATCTGTGTATCAATATCATTGTGAGGAGATTTCTTTGAGTAGAGCCAGACATGTTTGAATGCATACTGTTAATGTGGAGTGGGGGTTTTTGCCTTCTTTCTTATGCCCAGAATGTATTCTGGGCATAAGGAACGCACACAACTACCAAAGAGTGTGGTCCCTATTTAGTATCTGTGTTAAATGTTTGCTGTTTTATTAGAACGGAATGATACATTGAAATATTAAAATATATTTATGCATATTCTGATGCATATGGGTTTAAAAAATACTGAGAGTTTTTTTATGTGTAAAAGTTTAGGGTGTTTTTACTTTGCTTTGGTGGTTGCCCAGTACAATTTTTAAATGTTTTATGATATCAGTCTACAGCACGAACTTGTACTCTTAAGGCAGGTGGTTTTGTTCCAACTACAATGAACATTTTCACTCATTAATTGCCTTTCATGGATGTAAACATGGCAGTTACAGATTTATTTTGAAAAAAAGTAGGTTTCTTCATTTGTTCATCTACTCTGTGAAATGTATCTTGGTTCCTATTTCTGAAGCTTTGAAGAGAAAGGTCTGATGGGTCTGTGGAACATAAGACTGCCACATTGACAATAATTCTTAGTATCTTAATATTCTTATGGGTATTGAATAATTTTGAATTGCAGGAATTTGTGTGGTTAACTTCTTATACATTATATTGATAACATAACCCTAAATTTTAGTAACAGAAGGATTGATGCAATTTGGATGATGATGTGCTAATCTGAAAAAAATGGCAGGTGTACTTCATGCCTGATGCAGAAAGAATATGTGATGTTTGCTGGTAGAAATGAAATAGTCATATGGAATCTCAAATACATTTCTTATACAAGGATATTCTTTGTGAGATGAAAATCTGTAGAATTGGCATGTATGTTGTGTTAATAACTCACTCACAGTTCTTATTATTTATCCTGGATAGGAAAGCCTTTTGCCATAGTTTCTTGATTTTCAAAAAGATTGTATCTCATTATCTGGTTAGACTTAATAACAGAGAGAAGATACAACCCAAATTTAAGGATCTTGCAATTAAAGAGAAGACAGTATTTGGGTTTTGATACCTGTCAAAAGAATAAAATCATGTCATCAACAGTTTAGTACACTCTTATTTGATTTCTGGGTAGATTCTTGAAGCTTTTTGCAATTAATGAAGTGCATCACTTGCATGAAGTTTTATTTCATTGTTTAACCCTTAAACATCCAGCAACATAATAAAACCTGCAGAGAGGAATGAAGCATAGCCAGGCCTGAGAGAGCAGTTGGGGTACTTACCCTGCATGTGGGAGACCTGTGCTCCGTGACTTTTGTCCTCCCTTGAATTCCCAAAGAGTACCCTGCCCATCAGCCACTGGAGCTATTCAAGCTCCCAGATAACCTCAGGTGTCACACAGCTCACTCAACCACTACCACATTTTATTTCATTACAGTAAAAGTCTCACTTCCCTGAACAAATGGGGAAAATGCTGCAGACCTTTACAAAATAAATAAATAAATAAAAATATTACCAAACTCTAATTCCTTCGACTGGATTAGAGCTGACTCCTTTTTTTCATGACTGGTCTTGTGATAAGGGAACAAAAGCTTTGTTTTACTTCTTCCTTGTTTGATGTTTGTTTAGCCACAGTTGCAAATGAGTAGGTCAGGGAATAAAGCCAACAATGCAAGATCTGTGGCAAGATCTGTGCACACATCAGAGAGGCCCATTAACACCACCTGGAACATTTATGAAGTGTAAAATTGAAGATGTGATTGATTGTAAACTGAGAGATCACTGAAGTTTTTATAGTGACAGTTTTTATTTTTCTGGTTTTCTTTCTTGTAGGTAACGGGAGCAGTGAAATGCATTTCAGCACTAAAAATGAAGATAAATATACAGTAACTATGAAGTGGAAATAACTTGATAAAAATACTGAGATAGAAATGCAATTAAAAGTCAGGACATTGTCTACTTAGGTCACTTATAAGTAATTTAGAAGAAACAACTTTAAAATATAAAGCATTACACAGGCTTAGGTTTATCCTTTTTAAATTTCTTTAAAAGATTGTAGGGAGCTCTAAAGCTTCATCTCAGTTAATCTGAAAGGTCTTGCATGCTTCTTTCATGTTACATCACAGACATAGTAAAACTGTAAATTTAACTCCTATGTCTTTTCAAATAGGAATTGGTTTTTGTCATATGAGATTTTCTGTCAAGAAGTAGAAGATTTCAACCAATGAATGAAATGTTTTCAAATGTTCACTTAAAAATATCCCAACAGAGGTAAAGATATATACGTATGTAAAAATTTCATTTCAAGAAATTCAGACCGAGGAGGTAAAGACAGCGAAAAATGGGAAATCTACTTCTCATACTCACAGCTCAGCTTCTTAAACTGTTGGGGTAGCTGGTGCCCCAGTTCCTGGCAAATGATCCAGTCTCTATCTGCTCCATGGGGCACAATGAGTCTGCTGATGTGCTCGTGGTTCAGGCTGCAGCCCCTGGGCCAGTGCAGAGACTTCTCCTCACACCTTTTCATAGAGGACAGACACATGGACATGATGAAAGGTATGGACCTTCCTGTACCTTTTGGAAGCCAGAATTACAATCAGAGTAAATTTAGGAGCCATGTAACCCTGTCATTGTGATTCTTCTCTCAAGCAATTTCCCATGGTCTAAACCAAAAGCACTGAGCAGCCACTCAGGCAAAGTGGGGCTGTCTGGGGCTGTGTATGAGGATGTAGACCAAGGAAGAAAAAGCACACTTCAAGTTCACCTAAGCAGCTCTATGACCTTTGCCAGAAACTTGACTTCATTTAAATCTATTTGTTATCCTACATTTTTGTCCATTTGGGCTCATTAGACTGTTAACTCTTTAAGCAGGGGCTGTTCCAGGAAGCTGAATGGTTTTTAACATGTGGTATAAGGGGTTTCCTAGAAGTTTGCTAAACTAATTGATAGCCTAGAAATTAACAGTATTAAATCATGATCACTAAAATTTTTCAAGACACACAATATTCACATTTTAGAACCCACTCTTATATTTCATATTAGTTTCCAACTCTCCCACTCAATAAGAAGAAAATATCCATAATTCTTCAATGGTGCCTTTTCCTGTTTATGAACATGGAGAATGGTTGTTCTGTCCTTGAATACACTTAAAATCTACACAGAAGGGTAAATATTTGGTCCAGTACACAGGGATTTAGCTGTGTGGTTTTCATTTGCATTAATAAATACAAATATTTACAGTGTATTTCTCCCAGAACGTTTATGCTCAGATTTGGTGCAATAAGAGAATCATGGGGAATAAAGTATCGAAAAAGTACTCTTCCATCAAGAATATTCTCCAATATCTAATGCAAATAAATATCACAAAGGAAAGATCTTAGCTTAAGAGTGCTCTAGGGTGCTTTACAATAAAAGCATTTCTCCATATTAAACCAGTAATATCAGAGGTAACATGAGGAGAAAAGTAGAACATTTTCAGCTTTGGAACCAGCACTTCTGTACCATGCAAGATCCCTTTTCTAGTCACTTCAAGGCTAGATCAAAACTTTGCAGAAACTGCAGTACCACTGATGCACCTGAGCCAGTTTTAAAGCAGCTAACTCAGGAACCAATGGCAGGGTATCCATGATAGTGCAGAATTCAGGCAAGATAGATTTGTCCTGTATCATACTGGTAGTATCCAGCTTTCTTAGCAGTTTCTATAGCCACATCCATTACTGCACAGCAGCATACACCTAAACCTTTTTAACCCATTCTAGGTGTCTAAGTTTCAAGAGCTGCCTTTTTACTGGGAGAGGCAAAAAAAAATCAATAAAAAATGTATTGTTTCACTAACTTAATTAACTCTTTGAGCTGAAAAACCCCAAAGACATCAAAGATTACCTCAATGTTTTAACACAGTCAATAGTGACAACACTACCTGAATTCTGTATCTTGAGCGGTGGCTCTGGCTCTTCTTCACTTGTTAATTTCCAAGTTCTCAACAGCAGCAACACTTCCGGGCCCCCTGAGTTATGGTGTTGGGTTTGGTGGCAACCCATTTAGGTTTATCACTGAGGACTCAAATTTATGCAGTTACAAAGCCCTGGTGAGCATGGGCCCTCTATGTCCAAGAGCTGCTCCTGGTTTTCCTGCTCAGGTGACCCTGGTTAATCAGCTCCACAGTATGAAGACTAACACCACAAGAAGAACGATTTTGCTTCTCCACATCCTTTGAAAAGATTCCTGCCATAGTCTTCCGTTAGCACTTGGCAAAGCCACCTTCAAAGTCACTCAGATCTACTTTGCTCTTACATGCATTTTCCTTTTGAAGGCTTACCATGACAAAGCCCCTGGGAATAATTTTTCCTTTTTCCAAGTGGAATTCATCTATTCAGAGTGCCACTATAATTTTTAACAGTTAGTTCTTTTTTCATTGAATTAAAAGGTAGTGGGATTATTTTCACTTGCAATCTGAACTAAAATGCAAACTGAATAAAGAATGTTTATGGCAGAATCTCAATTCAGTGATTGAAGAATTAATAGTAAATTAAGAAATTCTGCAGATGACCCCATCCCATTCTCCAGACTGACACCCAGTGTCTGCTGTTCGCTGCCTTTCCTGTGTGTTGTCCTGACATCAGACATACCCAGTTGCCATCAGAACTGCATTTAAAATAAAATGCTCACTTTGCAAGCTGTGAACAACACTTGTTGTCCAGCAGTATTTCTAATCCACCTTTCTCAACTATCAATTCTCCACTAGGATAAAGGATCATATAAAGCTAGCTGTACAGATAACACAGTTGTAGCCAACACGCATTCCCACAAGTCTTAAAGCTAAATTTCCTTTTAACAGTTTAACAGCAAAAATCTAGGATTACAGGGATAAAGCTAATAAGCAGCTCCAAAGCTGGAACAGAACCAATAAAAGATTAAAAATGAACATCGTGATTAAATAAAAATTTATATAATAAAACCAACACAGTCAAGCTATGGATGCCACAGCATAGGCAGAGCTGCTCTTTGCAATGAAGAACAGAGCTTTCTCATTGGTCACTTATGTTCTGTTTCGCCTAAGGAGCAAACTGAAACCAGAAGCTACAACCTTAAACCAACAGATAATTCCATCTAAATGGTGTTTTAAAATCAAATCCTTCAGGTGTCTGTTCTCTTGGAAAATGGCACACGTGAGCACAGACTGCAAATGGCTTAACAGTTTCTGTTTGCACCAGCATGAGAACAAAAACAACTAAAGTACCACTATGGATGTCCTTGATTTCATTCCTTTGTCACCAATGTATACTTTACAGGAAAAATTACTTTGACTTTTTCCCAAACTTATACGAAAAGATCTGTTTTCGTACCTGCCAAGAGGAACTTCAATCTCATACAAATTTATCACCAGTAATTTTTTCAGAGTTCATTAATTAACCCACTTAGCCTGCTGTACAAGACAGATGTTACAATGCCCATTTCACAGACTGAAAATCCTCTTACAGAGAATTATTTCTTGCATAATACCAAACTAAAACAAAAGTAATGTCAGTATTTCCAGGCTCATTCCTGTAAACTATATTGTCAAAAAAAAAAAAAAAAAAAAAAAA
>VZUI01066612.1:0-21980 GCA_013401135.1 Cettia cetti | reverse complement strand
AAGGAAAGGAAAGGAAAGGAAAGGAAAGGAAAGGAAAGGAAAGGAAAGGAAAGGAAAGGAAAGGAAAGGGAAAGGGGAAAAATAAGAGGAAAAACAAAAGAGGCAAAAAGAATAACCCCTCCCGCCGTGGGTCGTTCCCTGCCGCGGTGTCAGTCCTCGCCGCGGGGGGAGCGCGGCGGGGCCCGGACACGTCTACAGAAATTCCAAGAGGGCCGGGCTGGGCGGGCGGAGGGGAAGGGAAGGGAAAGCGAAGTCAAGGGGCGTCCCGGGCAGGAAAGGGGCGTCCTGCACCCCCCGCCCTCCTCCTTCCCCGCGCCGGGCCCTTCCGCCGCCTCAGCCCCAGCGCCATGGCCACGGCCGCGGGCAGCCGCTGCTTCCTCCTCCTCCTCCTCCTCCTCCTGGGCGTCCTGGGGGCCCCGGCGCTGGGGGACCCCGGCCCCTTAGAAGACGTGGTGATAGACAGATACTATATTCCCAAAATCTGCCTGCGGGAGGCGCAGATGGGGGATTTCATTCGCTACCACTACAATGGGACCTTTAAAGATGGCAAAAAGTTTGACTCCAGGTATCGCCCGCGGCTCTGTGCCGGCTGCATGCGGGGGGCAGCTGCGGCGGGACCCTGCATGCCTCCCCCAGCCCCCAGCCCGCATGCCGGGGCAGGCAGGCAGCTGCGGGGACCCCGCATGTGTCCCCCAGCCCCGGGGCAGGGGCAGCCAGGCCAGAGCAGGCAGCTGCCTGCGCCAGACAACGCCGAGCCCCTCGGGCTTTGAACCAAGGGGGGCTTTTGGTGGGTGCTGGGGTAACACTGGGAGCCCTGTACACGTGTCAGCCTGAAGTGAACCCCCAACCCAGGCTGCAGCCCCTTTCTGTAGCCCCCGGCTGGGCTGCCCTGCCAGGTCCCACAGAAGTCCCAGCCCTTCAGGGAGTCTCAGCTGCACAGAGCTGTGGGACCGCCTGTGCAGGGCATGATTTGGCCCTAATTGGCATGCTCTGCACTCAGGAACACGTATCTGCATATGCTGCACAGGCAGGAAAATGCTTAAAGCACTTTGAGACGTGGCAGCAGCAAAACCCTTCATTATCCCAGAGCTCTGCTGGGTTCAGTGTTCCTTGGCCCCTGCATCGTCCCTGCTCTGCTCGTGCTCGCTGCTAATCAGGGTTGGGGCTGCCCCTGGTTTGCAGCACCTTGAGCAGGGAGGAGAACTGGGGACACAGAAACAACTGGAGCCGTGCTGGAGCTCAGCCCCAGCACCACGTAGCAATAAAAATTTCCCAAGCAGGTTTGTTGTTTTTGGAGCTCTGGAAAGCAAAGGGGTTCACAGTTTGATGTGTCTTATCTTTCTTGTGAGCATCAGTGGGGGAGAAGTGCAGTGGAGCCTGGGGACACTCACTGCTAAAAGAATTCTCTGCCAGGGGTATGTCTGCTGCCCCAGTAGTTTCTTGGAGTATTTTAAAGTTTAAAAATAAAAACAAATTTGCAGTTTGAAAAGGAGGCCAGGACATCATCTTTGCTCATCACTATGTAAAGCTCCAATATGCCATATACAAAATTAATTGGAAGCAGTAGGAAGCCCCAGAGCTGTCAGCCTCCAGCCCAGCTCAGTGCATGAGATCTGGGGAGGCTGTGGATGGCTTCTGGGGGTGCAGGGTCAGGCTGAAGTCCTGACCAGTGCCCCAGGGGCCAGCTACCCTCCAGCAGCATGGGATTGAGCCCACTAGGATCCATGTTTTTGAGCTATGGGCTCTGCCTGCAACACAGAGACTCAGGCTGTGATGGGAGACTTGCACACCGGGCAGGGGGCAGCCCTGTCCCTCCGCTCTGCCTCGCCACCACTGGCAGCTTTGGGAGCTTGATCCTTTTTCTCACCTCTGATGTGTCTGTCCCTTTGGCCCAGCTATGACCGAGGGGCCACGGTGGCCGGTGTGGTGGGCGTTGGGCGGCTGATCACGGGCATGGACCGGGGGCTGCAGGGCATGTGCGTCAACGAGCGGCGTCACCTCATCGTGCCCCCCCACCTGGGCTACGGCAGCATCGGCGTGGGTAAGGGGCCCTGGCACGGGGGGGCTGAGGGAGCAAACCCCCCAGGGCTGGTGTTAGCAGGGACAGGGCTCTAGGGCCCCCCTGGCAGATGTGGCCTAAGGGTGGCTCCACGGCCAGTGGTGCTGAAGTGGGGTTTCCCTGGGAATGAGGGGTCCTGTCCCCAGCCAGACTGTGCTGCTTTCCCAGGGGCTGGCATGGGTGTCCAGCAGCTCTGAGTAGCAGCAGCTTCAGGGGAGGCTTCAGGGCACAGAGCCCATGGCTGGCCTGGGCTCAGTGTTGGTCCCATTTAAGTTGCTCTGTCCTTGCTGCTGCCCCTTTAGCGGGGCTGATCCCCCCAGATGCCACCCTGTACTTCGATGTCGTTATGCTGGACATCTGGAACAAGAATGACAAGCTGCAGATCACCACCCTGTCCAAGCCCGAGCACTGCAACCGCACCGTGGAGAACTCAGACTTCGTGCGGTACCACTACAATGGCACACTGCTGGATGGGACCCCCTTCGACTCCAGGTACCGGCCGCTGGGATGCGCCCTGGCCTCAGGGCACAGGCCTGTGGGGCTGGGATGCACTCTCTGCCTTGACTGGGCCACTAGGGGAGGCTGCGACGCAGGGACACCAGGCTGGACACACGGTCGGAGCAGCCTCACTCTGTACTCACTCCCCGCTCCCCAGCAGGGCTGGTGCAGCTCCATGACCCCCCAAAGCAGCCTCTGGCACAGCACTGCTCTGCCTGGGGCTGCTGGTGTGGCCCCAGAGCCATCCCCACCCTCATTTCTTCACCGCCAGCTACAGCAAGGGCAGCACCTATGACACCTATGTGGGCACTGGGTGGCTGATCAAGGGCATGGACCAGGGGCTGCTGGGCATGTGTGCTGGGGAGAAGAGGAGCATCATCATCCCCCCATTCCTGGCCTATGGGGAGAAGGGCTACGGTGAGCCAGGCACCACCCCATCCTGCCAGCCCCTTCCCTCCCAGCTCTGACCAGAGCCCCTGGTGTAGAAGGACCCTCCTTCAGGCTGACCTGTGTCCTCTCCCAGGGACCGTGATCCCACCACAGGCCTCGCTGGTGTTCAGCGTGCTGCTGGTGGACTTTCACAACCCCAAGGATGGTGTCTTTCTGGAGCACCTGGAGGTGCCAGAGTCCTGCAAGCGCCGGGCTGTGACCGGGGACTTTGTCCGCTACCACTACAACGGGACACTCATGGACGGGACACTCTTTGACTCCAGGTGTGGAGGAAGTGTGTGTCCCAGAGCCCTTGATGTCCTCTCCTGCTCCATGGCTGCAAGGAAGGGCTGGAGAGGGGACAATGGGCATGAAATAGGCTAAAAAGGACAATATCTGTTTGTTGCATCTCTTGGAGCAAAGTTTGGTTTCTGTGGGAGCAGGAGAGGCTGGGAGAAGGGGTGTGGGTTGGGGAGTAGGGGCTGGGGGGATTGATGGTGCTGGGGGTTCTCTTGCTGCAGTTATTCTCGCAATCAGACCTACAACACCTACATTGGGAAGGGTTACATCATCCCTGGCATGGATCAGGGGCTGCAGGGGGTCTGCATGGGAGAGCACCGCCGAGTGGTCATCCCCCCACACCTGGCTTACGGGGAGAACGGTGCAGGTAAATCTGCAGAGGGCTCTGAGGGACGGGCACATCAAAGGATGTGCAAAGAAGCAGGGAAAGGCTTCACCGGCCCTGCAGTGCTCCAGCAGCTTTCTTCATCCTCCTCTTCCAGGAGATAAAATTCCTGGCTCAGCAGTGCTCATCTTTGATGTCCACGTCATCGACTTCCACAACCCTGAGGACCCGGTGGAGATTGAGACGGTGTTCCGGCCCGAGGGCTGCAACGCCACCACCCGCAACCGGGACTTTGTCCGCTACCACTACAACTGCTCCTTGCTGGATGGCACCCGGCTCTTCTCCTCGTGCGTGCCCCGAGCATTCCCATCCTTCCTGGGGCCAGCCCTGGCTGGCACTGAGCCCTGGCTGGCACTGAGCTGGGGGTGGGCAGGCAGCGGGACCATCCACTCTGCAACAGGCAGTGCTGCAGCATCGGCCGCAGGCAGCGGGATGGGGCAGCAGGGAGGAGAGTCCAAGGGACACAGTGGGATGGATGTGGCCGTGGCATGGAGAGTGTGGAACTTCAGGCATACCAGGATGGAGGATTTGGGATTCTTGGCCATAGTGGGATGGAAGGGTTGGGATTTCAGGGCTGCCCACTAGATCCGAGTGTCTTGTCTCACCTGCACTGTTTCCTCTGTGCCTCCTGCAGCCATGACTATGAGAAGCCCCAGGAGGTAACTCTGGGGGCCAACAAGGTGATCGAGGGGCTGAACAGTGGCCTCCTGGACATGTGTGCAGGGGAGAGGCGGGTGCTCATCGTCCCCCCACACCTGGGCCACGGGGAGAGTGGAGGTAAGGGAGCAGCAGCCAACATGTTCTATGCAAACTGGGTGGTTCAGCCTTGCTGGGCACCTGCTGGGATCCATCACCCATTGCCCTGCCAGGGCTGTGGGCATCAGGGCCAGGGCTTTGCCTTGCTCCCCGTGGTGCTGGAGCCTTTGCTGTGTTTCCAGCCCGAGGGGTGCCTGGCAGCGCTGTGCTCCGCTTCGAGGTGGAGCTGATCTCCATGGAGGAGGGGGTTCCTGAGGGCTACCTTTTCATCTGGCATGGGGAGCCACCAGCCAGCCTGTATGAACAGATGGACCTCAACAAGGATGGGGGGATCCCTGCTGAAGAGGTGAGTGGGTCCTAAATGGTGGGGTGCAGAATGAAATGGGGGTACTTGAAGGGCACTACTGCCCCTGGGCACTTGGGAGCCTGCAGAGCTGTGCAGGAAGAACACCCCAGCCAAAACATTGCTGCTGGGTGCAGGCAGTGTCCCCAAGAGCAGCCTCTGCTCCAGCCTGCCTGTCCTTGTCACGGGCCATGGTCTCCCTGCCCTGCCCGGTGCTGGCTGCACAGAGCCAAGCAGCATCTCTGCCCTCTTCCCCCTCCCCTCTGCAGTTCTCCACCTTCATCAAGAGCCAGGTGGCGGAGGGGAAAGGCCGCCTCATGCCCAGCTCCGACCCGGAGAAAGTCATTGCTGACATGTTCCGGAACCAGGACCGCAACCAGGATGGGAAGATCACACCCGACGAGCTGAAGCTCAAGTCGGATGAGGACCAGGAGAAGATTCATGAGGAGCTCTGAGGAGCAGTCCCTGCTGTTCCTGGAGACAGGACTCATCCTTGCCATGTCATGGCCGCTCTCCCACCCTGGGAATCTGCCCCTGCCCTCCCCAGTCCTGCAGGGGGCTGGGGTTTGATTTTCACCTCTTATTAACTGAGGGTATTTTGATATGTTCTGAGCAGGAAAACTCAGCCCTCAGCTAATAAACCCAGACAAGAAGATGTCCCCTCCCTAAGCCCCTTCATCCTCCACCAGCGACTGCAGGTCCAGCCCCAGCCCCCTCACCTGTCTGTGCTGCCTCAGGAGCCAGGCAGGATGTAGAGGCGGGTTTCCTCCTCACCTCCACCACAGCATTTTGTAGTTTAGGGTTGGGGATTGGGATTTTTATATAAACACTTTAAATTTTTAGAGAAAAGAAAGAGAAGCCTTTTGTCCCAGTCCCTGCTTTGCCCCTGCTGCCATCCTCCCTGGGACAAGAGGCTGAAGGGGGCTCAGGTTCCCAGATTGAAACCCCAATACTCTGCAGGCATCTGCCATTCCAAAAGTCTGGGCCCCTGGAACTGTGGGACCTGGCAAACCCCTCATCAGCTGGGAGAAGGGAAACAGACCCTCATCCCCCAGCCCTCAGGGAGCAGCATTGTCCCCCTTCACACCCTCCCCACCTCCCAGCCCACAGTGACTGAGACAAATCAGACCCATTTAATTTCAATGCCTAAATGCAGGTCACAGCCTTGGAGTGCTCCTGCTGGGACCAGCACAGCTCTGGCACCTGCCAGCTCCCAAAGCCTCTGCAGTCTGTCCTTGACAGAGATGTAAGAAATGCAGGATTACAGCAGTGCAGAGCAAACCCCTCAAACGGGGACTCTGCCTTGCACCAAATAAATAATTCCTCCAGGTTTCCAAGGAGCTTGATTGTGTTTGGTTACTTTGCCATGAAACATTGCCATGTGTTGGTGTAGTGGCACAGCTTCCACAGTGCCCAGGGGGATTCCAGGCTCCAGCATCCATTGGGTCTGGCAGGAGAAACCAAAATTCCCGCCTGGAGTCCTCCACCAAAGCTAACAGAGCTTCAGCTCCAGCAGCCAGTGATGGCTGGAGGGGTCTGGTGGGATGGGGAGCTGGGGCGCAGAGGCAGCTGCCAGCCCAGGGAACAGAGCAGCTCCAGCCCCTCAATGCTGCATACAAACCACCCATGATCCAGCTTTTGCCAATTATGTTTTTATTCCAAAACAGGGAATAAATCTGCTCTTCCTTAAGTCCCACATAACCAGGGGTTATACAGCAATAAAATGGTCTTTTCCTATTGCTGCTCTAAGAGCCCAGGATCAGCCCAGAGATTTAGTACACAAACATGGTCAGCTAAAACATTGCTTAAAATTCAAAATTCTGCCATTGGCCCCTCCTCCCCATCTCCACCTCTCCTCCTCTGATCCCTGGCAGACAAACTTGCTTCTGGCCTTGGGCAGCAACAGCAGCTGAGCTCTGGGGCCTTCAGGGACGGCTGGAAAAAGCTTTTTTTCCTCAGTAAAAGCTGTACTGGTGCAAGAGGGACGGGTGAGCAGAGAGCTGCACATGGGGAATGTGGGCCTGGGTGATGTGATGGCCAGCAGGGCCACACCAGCCCAGCACCTGCACTGGCACCAGAGTCAGCCTGGGAGCTTTGAAGCCCACAGAAAACAGGATGAAAGACTGTCCTCAGCCCACAGTAAACTATCTCCATTCCACCCTCAGCTGCTGAAGCAAGTGCAGAACATCTCTGTCTGAAACATGGAACGGTTTGTTGTGGCCTCAGGAGGTGGCAGGGGTGAATTCCCAGCGGGGTGAATCCGAACAGGATGGAGTCAGTGTGGGTGGGAAACTGCAGAGCCAGGCAGAGCTGGGGTAAAGGGAAAGGAGAAGCTTCCTCCATCTCACCTCTCCTGCTCCAGGGCTGGCTGAGGGCATTAGTGAGGGCGGGCTGGAGCCCAGCCAGTACCAGCAGGTCCTCTGCAGCTCTGTCCCAGGAAGGACACTCCATGCCCAGTGCCCGCTTGTGGCCGGATCTGGGACACCGTGTCCCCAGCTCACGTCTCGGTGAGGATGTGCCGCAGGATCCCGTTCACCACGTCCAGCGTCTCGTCGCTCTCCAGGACAATGTCATAGGAATCCAGGTACCTCCCCCTGCGCTCTTCCACCTGCCAGGACCGTGAACAACCAACAGCTGAGGGTGAGGATGTTCCACCCACAGCACTCACTACCAAAAAGGGGGTCAGTAACTACCCAGACATTTCCCAGACACGGCAGGAGCCCAGCAGACACCCCCAGGTCCTTCTGCAACACCCCACGGGAGCTCCTACGAATCTCTTACATGCCCAAATCACTGGGGCAGCCCCCTGCCCCTCCCTGCTGGCCTGGCATCTGAGGAAGGCTGGTAGGGGAGCACTAAACTGCTCCTCTCACCCACCTTGTCATTGAGAAAGCCAATCTTGAGGATGTTCTCCACGCTGGGAACACCGTCTGCCATCGTCAGGTCACCCATGGAGTCCCCCAGCAGAATGATGCTCGTCCTTGTGCTCAGCTGCTGGAAGTACTCTGTGCCCTGCAGCACGGTGTTGTTCTTGTTGTAGATGTGGATGAGGGGTCCCCTGAAGTGCGTGAGGACTCCCTGACACATGGGACAGACAGGCAGACAGCTCTAAACCCGATGGTGTCACTGCTCATCATGTCCCAGTCCTCATTCCCAGCCCCACACCACTGCCCTCACATGCTCATTGCACAGGTGCAGTGCAAGAACTCACATCCTCGTTGAAGTGCATGTAGTTGGACACCACATTGACGTTGGAATAGAAGACATTGGCCTGACGGATAATCTCTTCCAGGATATCACCAATGCCAGCGGAGAAGATGAACAGGGGGATGTTGTTCTTATGCAGCTGATCAAAGAACTCCTTGAAGCCATCCCTAGAGCAGGAGTGTCCATTGCACAGGGCTGTGCTACCAGCTCCAGGCGTGGTGCCTGGTGCCCTGTGCTGGCAGCACGCTCAGCCCAGCTCCTGTTCCTGCCCTCCACTTCCCAAACAGAAACACACATGTAAACTCTGCAAACAGCACGAGCTCTCTGTGGCACCAGCACTCCCTTGGCCTTCCCTCTGCAGAACCCCAGAGTTTGGGTGCAGCACTGGGCTGGCACTTTTGAGAACAGAGCACTTCAGCGTTTTGCCTGGCATCTCCTGAGCACATCAGCTGCTCAGCAGGGGCACAGGGCACAGCCTGTCTGCACACACCCACGTGAGTGGGCGCTGCCAGGAACCACGTGGGAGATGTGCAACAGGTCAGACTGGTTGGGAGGATGATCAGAACAACCTGTGACAGCCCCAGTCTCACAGGACACAATTCCACGCAGAAATGGAACTTGAGCTCATGAAGAGCCATCTCCTCCATAAGCCTGGCAGCAGCCTGGCAGAGCCCAGCTCCCTGAGCCAGCCTTAGGGCCACAGCTGCCAGGTCAGCTTTAGCAGCAAGTTCTAGCACAACATTTTTATGCTGTGGGTGAAATCTGCTGCTGAGCCAAGGGCCTGCATAAGGCTTGGCAGTTCCAGTGCAAGGAACACAGCTCTGCTGGAAGCAGGGAGCTGCATGCTGCCCCTGCATCCTGCCCTGCAAATGGGGAGCTGTGCCCAGCACAAGCCCTCAGCTGCCCCTTGCCAAGGCCCAAGAGAGGAGCACTGGTTTCAGAGCAGGAAGGGAGCAGCCTGCAGCCAAGGAGCAAGCTCAGGCTCTGGTTCCTGTTCTGACTTAGAACTCAGCCCCAGGGAGCGAGCAAGGGAGGCTGGCACTGGTCATGCTGTGGTGTGGTGGCAGCACAGAGACCTGGCTACATGGGCAGGAGAGAAGGGCTGTGGGCAGCCAAGCTGTACCCCAGCATCACATCCCCAGGCCTGTACCTCAGCATTACACCCCGTGCCTGTACCTGAGCATTGCTTCTGACTCTCTGACGATCTGGGCTATGTCACCTTTGTGGATCTTCTGCTGCACCAGCAGCTCGTGGGCCTTGGTCCACCTGTATTTGATGTGGGAAAGGCAGCAGTGACAAAGCTCCCAGGCAGTCAGAAACAACAACTAAACCTTGTGGGATCACTGCCAAGCCCAGGGATGATTCAAGCCTCATGTCCTGTAGTCCTCAGGGACAAGAAGTTGTCAGGACAAGGTCAAGATCACCACACAGAGCACTCACCATTCCACCATGAGGGGACGTTTCTCTTCCAGGGTCCGGTTGGGATCTATTTCAATGGGATAGTAATAGTGGAGCAGATCCTTCAGCTGGAGTGTCACACAGAGGGCAAAAGAACAAAGTGAACACCAGGTCTAAAGAGGCTAAACAAAACTAGCATTTCTGAAGTTCTCCAAAGCTCTTCTTAAACACAACCAAAATGTTGTCACTGAGCAGCTTTCCTCTGAGCATACCTGGAACTCTCAGCAGCCTGGCTGACCCTCACCTTGTTCCAAATGCTGCAGGTACAGACAGCCCTCCCCTTCCTCCTCTTATCAAACTGAAACACCTACAGCTGGGCATGCAAATTCGAGTTCCCTTTTTAACTTCTCCTCTGTCACTGCTGGCTGAAATGAAGCCTGGACACTTTCTCACTCCATCCTGGCAGCCACCACAGCTGGGAGAGCTGCCACACCAGCCAGTGTGACCTCCTGATGACAGGTGACAGGTACCACAGTTACCAAGCCAAGACACGGTGCCTTACACACAGCACCCACCTTCTTCTTGCCATCCTCACTGATAATACGGCTGCTATCAAGGATACCTGCAAAGAAAACAAAATGCCAGTGATGTAGCACAGAATCATAAACAGACTTTCTACAGCAACTCCCCTGCATCTCAGTGCTGGCTCTTCCCAATACAAGCTGTGGTGGCACTGTGACAGGCTCGCTGTGGGATCCCAAGGCAGTGGCTCCCACTCTGAGCCCACAGCAGGCTCTGATGGCAGGGCCTGGCTTGGCCAGACAGCAGCCTCGGTGCCCATGGGCAGTGGGATGAAGGCAGCCAGCCCAGGAGCTGGCTCCTGGCTCCTGCAGCGGGCAGTGGGCAGCTGGCACCACGCACTGAGGCCCAGACCTGCATGGGGGAGGACAGGATGGAGCAGCCAGGCTTGGGAGAGGAGGGCACAGGGGATGACAGGAACCACATCAAATACAAACATAGAAACCAAACAGAACCAGTGACAGTAAAAACAACAGCTTCCACTCACTGTGAGATGTGGGGCAGCGCCTGCCATTGCAACCAAACCTGCTCAGCGTCATGTCAAAGTCAGAAATTACCTGGGAGAGGGGAGAAAATCAAATCCGTGTGTGACCCAGTGCATTGTGCACTGGCCAGAGTGAGCCCAAGGCGCTGCCACCTGTGAGAACGTGCACCCAGAACCACTCTCCAGTCTCCAGTGGGTACAGACTGACAGCAACGACGTGGCAGCTCCTACCAGCCGCGAGGCAGATCATGTCCTCACCCTTTCACCCCGGAGCTCTTATCAGCACCGAATGGCTTCATCCCGCCTGGGCGGAGCAGGGGTTTGGGGACTGGCGCACACTGAAAGCTTCATAACTGGAAGCCAAAAGGTCCGTCCGGGGGGAGCCACCAGCCCCGTACTCCCTGTCCTCTGGGGCTTCTCCCTCTCCAGCTGCACGCCTCGCCGCAGATGCTTCATCCGGGGGCTCGGAGTAGCCGGGCCGGGGCCGGGAGACGAGGAAAGGGCAGCTGAGAAAAGGACAGAGCACGGTACCTGCAGTTTGGCCACCCCCTGCTCCCGGAGAGACTGGATGATCCGCCGCACACGCTCGGGCTGCCGGATCCGGACCGTAGCTTTCTCCAGCTCGGGCACCTGCAGGCAGAGACCCCGCTCGGTGCCGCTCCGGTCCCCACCCCCCCAAGCTCCGGGGGGACCGAGACCCTCCAGGCCCCTCTGTCCCCCCGTCCTGGCGGCGCTCCAGGCCCGCAGCCCCGCTCACCATCTCGCCCGCTCCGCTCCGCTCGCTCCGGGCCGCGCAGCCGCGGGGCGGAACGGGCGCGGGGGCGGGACCGGAACGCGGCCGCGGGCTCGGGGTCCGGGCGGTGCTCGAGGAGCGTTCGGTGGTTGCTGCGCCCGGAGAATCCTCCCGCGCTCCGCCCTCGCCCGCAGCTGCTGCGACCGGGGGTTGAGTTTCCCTCGCGACGAGCCGGAAAGGCGAAAGATATATTAAAAAAAACAACAAACAACAACAAAAAAAACCAAACACCAAAAAAACCCCAAACCAACTCAACCCAAAACAGCAACAAAAAACCCTCACCCGCAGGGCTCCCGGCACTGAACCACTCCGCAGCCCCGGGAACACTGGAACAGAGTCACGGAACACTGGCGGGGTGGCACAAGACCCTTCAGCAGTGGTTCATGCCCACATTTGGGGGCTGTCACACCCCAGTGTGTCACACCCCAGTGAAATATTACTGAAGGGTTGCCAGGGGATCGATCACATGGTTGGTTTTGCTCCAAGCAACCACCAAGAGGGTGCAGGTCTGGCACACGGCATAACCTGGGCTGCAGGGAAGCAAAGGCTGGGGCAACCACAGAATGCTGGGCCTGGGTCACCCCTGCGTCTCTGTGATGTCATTATGGGGCACAATCCAGAACCAGCAAGGGGGCTCAGTGCTGGATGTTTGGGGACAACACCAGAGTGCTCCACACACCTCAGCAAGGTCCACTGCCTCTGGCTCCAACGTGAGGGATAACTTGGCACCAAACAAATACTCATCCTCCAACATGGAGAGGAAGATGAGTGAAAGGAGTTGCAGCATCTCCAATGAACTCCGCCTGGAAGGGAGATTCTGTGATGTGATCATCAGTGTGGATGGGGTGGAATTCAAGGCTCACAAGCTCATCCTCTCTTGCTGCAGTATCTACTTCAGGTCAGTAGTTGAAACACAGGGGAATGGGGACAAACAGTATTCCCTGAGTGAAGTCACCCTGCCTCAGCACTTCTCCAAGATGTTCACCTGCACTGAACCTCTCACCAAGTGATTTCCCATAATCCTCACACCTCCCTGAACACCAGGATTAATCCACATATCAGTGGCTCTTGGCAGTGGTGTTGGAGGAGCACCAGACACAGTGCAGGGCTGGAGCCTGGCCAGCCTGGCCCAGCTGCCACAGGGCAACTTTGCCTTTCCCACGCCCTGTGACTCTCTGGGGTTCAAGACCAAGTGTTGGTGCTGCACCTGGGTTGAGGCAACCCTCCCCCAGCATCAATCCAGGCTGGGGGATGAATGGATTGAGAGCAGCCCTGGGGAGAAGGTCTTGGGGTGCTGGTGGGTGAGAGGCTGAGCATGAGACTGTGTGCACTGGCTCCCAGAAACTCCCCATTGTCCTAGGCTCATCCCCACAGTGTGAGCAGCAGGCAATGAGGGGGATTCTGCTCCTCTGCTGCTCTCAGGTGAAACCCCCTGCCCTGCTGCCTCCAGCTCTAGTATTCTCCAGAGGCTGTCTCCTTTTTCAAACAACCAGCAAGTAAAATATTAATTAATTAACCATGAGGCCTCCCAGAATGGCTCCCACCAGTGCCAAAACTTGTGTCCTGGAGGCAGGGGGAGCACAGGGACAGGGTTTAATGTAGCAACACCGTGTTTTCAGGACTCTGTTTACCAACTGGGACAGCGCAGACAAGATGGTCTATCAAATCCCTGGCATTTCAGCTGAAATGATGGGTCTCATCATCAATTACGCCTACACCGGGACAGTACCGATCACAGAGGACAACGTTGAGAGTTTGCTGGCTGCAGCAGATCAGTTCAATGTCATGGGCATCGTCAGCCTGTGCTGTGAGTTCCTCAGTTCCAGGCTGTGCTTTGAGAATTGCATTGGCATTTGCAGACTCACTGACTATTACCACTGCCCTGACCTGCGCGCAGCTGCCTGCGTGTACATCCTGCATCACTTCGAGGAGGTGTCCCAGGTGTCCGAGGAGTTCCTGGACCTTTCTGCCGAGGAGCTGGCACACATCATTGAGAAGGATGAGCTTAACGTGCGGCGAGAAGAAGCCGTGTTTGAGGCTGTGCTGAGGTGGATCGCTCATGACCCGCAGAACAGGAGGCAGCACATCGCCTGCTTGCTCAGCAAGGTGGGTGCAGCGCTGCTCTGGAGCTGTCCCCACAGGCTACCGAGGGGGAAACCATCAGTATTAGTACTCCAACCTCCTCCTTGCATGTTTTAGGTTCGACTGGCACTCCTACAATCCGACTACTTCATGAACAACGTCAAAGCTCATGAGTACGTGAAAGACAACGCCAGCTGCAAAGATCTCATCATCAGTGCCCTGTCTGAAATCTACGACCTGAACTCCTACGGCCAGAGTTCCTCAGTCAATGCCAACCCACTCACCCGGCCACGCCTGCCCTACGCCATCCTCTTTGCTATCGGGGGCTGGAGCGGGGGCGGCGCCACCAGCGCCATCGAGACCTATGACGGCCGCACTGACAAGTGGCTGAACATCCCCTGGGAGCAGGAGAGCCCCGTTGCCTATCATGGCTCGGCTTATTTGAAAGGCCACGTCTACGTTATCGGTGGATTCGATGGCACGGATTATTTCAACATCGTCAAACGGTTTGATCCGCTCCAGAAGACATGGCAGCAGGTGGCACCCATGCACTCACGGCGCTGCTATGTCAGCGTCACCGTTGTGGACAACTTCATCTATGCCATGGGAGGGTTTGATGGGTACATGCGGCTCAACACAGCAGAGCGGTATGACCCAGACACCAACCAGTGGACCCTGATTACCCCCATGCACGAGCAGAGGAGTGATGCCAGTGCAACCACGTTGAATGGAAAGGTAAACTAACCCCAACTAAGAGCAGTTGGGGTTGCTGCATGAAGAAAGTTCACATAAACCCTCACTAAATTTGTAACACTTAAATTTGTAACAATTCATTAAGTCCTGGAGTTACAGATACAAAGCAGTCTGCCGGGTGTGGCAGAGATGCGACCAGGAGTACAAACATTCTGCCAGAGTTGCTGTCCACCTGGTGCCTGACAGCCCATTTCCTGGCCATAGGTGCAATACCAGGCCTGTCTGCTTCATGCAGCTTGGAAAATCAAAAATCGAAATCTTGCTGGCATAAACTCTTTGCACTGCTGCTACTTCAAACCCAGGATGACAAGACCATTCCCATTCTAAAACAAAACCCCAAAAATCCTGCTACACCATTTATTTTCTCTTCAACATGTTTCCTCACCAAGGGTCTAACCACCCCATTCACAGTTTCCCACCTCTCCTGTCCCCAGGTTTACATCTGTGGTGGGTTTGATGGCGATCAGTGCCTCAGCTCAGCTGAAGTGTTCAACCCCACCACAAACCAGTGGTCCCTGATTGCCCCAATGAGCAGCAGGAGAAGCGGAGTTGGGGTGATGGCGTACGGGAACCAGGTGTACGCGGTAAGGGCCAACGCCACCCAGCACTGCAGTCCTTTGGGTGGCTGCAGTTTCCAGCCCCAAAGGGTGGCCATGTGTTTACATGAGGTTTAGAGAAGTCAGAGCCAGAACGGTTGATGCACTTCCTGAGAATGTTATCACCCATCACACGCTTTTGAGTATGAAAATGGTGTTTGGCAATGTTTAAGCAGCTGCAGCAAAGAACATAATTTCTGCCGCTGCAAACGGCATCAGCAGCACAGAGCAGGGGCTTGGGCCTGTTCAGCCATTGTTTATCCTCTCCATGGACTGCATCCAACCTCTGGAGAACTGTCAAAATTGACAGTTGCATAAAGTGCTTTGGAAAGCTCCTCAGAGAGCAGGGAACAATAATATAGCAAGAGCCATATTCGGAGATCTCGTGCTCTCTGCCATGCTCAGGCTGCAGCCAGGGAGGCAGGAGCAGTTCCCATCTCACTGTGCGTGCCAGGATCTGGCTGAGGAAAGGCCCCTCTCAAGCTCTGTCCCTTTGGCCTTCACAGGTTGGAGGGTTTGATGGCAACAGCCGGCTCCAGAGCGTGGAAGCATACAACCCTATCGCCAACGCCTGGCACGCCGTGCCCTCCATGCTCAATCCACGCAGCAACTTTGGCATTGAGGTGATGGACGGCCTGTTGTTCGTGGTCGGGGGCTTCAATGGGTTCAGCACCACCGTTGCCACTGAGTGCTACGAAGAGGACACCAACGAGTGGTACGACGCCCACAGCATGGGCATCACCCGCAGCGCCGTCAGCTGCTGCGTGGTGCCAGGACTCTCCAACGTCATGGAATACATCGCCAGGCAACACTACTACCAGCACAGCTCCTCCATGGACATCTTGTTCACCAATTCAACTCGGAGCTCGCCGTTGTAAATAGTTCCCCTTAGCTAGGAGTGTTGTGATCAGCCATCACTGGATGCTTGTGTAAATAGTCCTGCGTATCTAATAAAGTCTTCTGAGCATCCCATCATTGGATGCCTGTGTAAATAATTCTCTTCATGTAATAAAGTCCCCATGGCAGCAAGGGAGTATGTTCTCTTGTTCTAAAATAGGAACAATTTTAACAGGCCGAAAGGATCATTAGGATTTTAAATTTTCACTCAACAGCACTACCCAACAGGAGTATCAACCACACCCTATATATCAACTTAAAAAATCAAAAGCACAACAGAATGCTAGAGAAATAAAAGGTTTATTTTCATTAATTCACCTCTTACAATAAACTTTAGTACAGTGTATTTAAGGTCAAGAACAAGACAGCAGGATCTGTTTCAAAGGGCCTATGACACATACTACTTTACCTCACAGGTAAGGACAGGAATGCTGCTCCCCAGGAAACTGCTGTCCCTCTGTTAACATGCCAGGAGAGCAGAGCTGCTGCAACCCACAGTGACATGGACCCACGAGAAGAATCTGACTATTAATGGTCATCAAACAGCTCATTAGTTCCACACTCTACATTCATATTAGTAACAGGGTTAGATCCTCAAGAGCACCTGTTTTATCAGAGTCCATTCAGGACGGTCAAACAGGAGATGGCTTGTACCCCAACCTAAGGTGAACAGAGCTGGAAATAAATCCAAGCCACAAACCACCTTCTTTATGCTTGCTTTTCAAAGCCCATTGGATGTTACAACATCCTGTTACAAGGCTGTATTAGGAACAAAAAAAGTTCTAATTCCTTGGGACTGGGTTTGTTGTCAGCCACCACGGCATTCCACAATACCCAAGATGAACCAAGACTTTGGATTTCAATATATACTGTAATGGAGAAAAATGCCATTTTAACAGTCAAGCAGAATGCTGGGTACAGTTGTTCACAGCACATATAACACTGGGCTGTTTGCTTCATCTCTGGAGTGGTCTCCCACTATGTGCAAGGGTGTCATTAAAAACACAAACAACCCCTGGCTAGTTATAAAATATTAGGTACACATATGGCCCCAGGGAGTTACTAAAAGGACCGCCAGCACCTGGCAGGTGCCACTGGTACTTTGAGCAGAAAGCCAGGACATGATGTGTGTTTGTGTGTTTGGTGGCAGGTATCAGGACAGGTGTAGAGGTGTGATTGTCCTAAGGAGGAGAAAAACTCCCCAGAATATCCTTTTCCCTCAGTGAGGCCAGCAGTCAGCTTTCTCACCCTTACTGAGGATCCTGCTGACAGCTGACCAGCCTCCAGAAACACACAGGAAAATTTCCCCGGCTTTTGTTTATGGGATCATTTGATAAATACCCAGCAAGCTATGGTGGTCGAGGGCATGTGGAATTGTAATGGATTCACTGGCTTGTGGGCTAAACTGCAGCCAGAGCCATGAATGCAATTCTCTCAACACCTCATGTGATGCAATGGATCATTCAACCTATCAGTCACAAACCACATCAGTGCCACTGGTCCCCTGGGATTCAAGGTTAAAAAAGCCCAACCACTTAAAACTAACCCAGAACTGGCAGAGCAAACATTAAGGGCAGCCTGTGCTGCTGCCAGGCCCCCCACCCTGGAGCACATGGAGGGACAGCACGGCACACACAGCATGCTGCTGGCACACACGGGTTACCTGTCCAGGGATGGGGCTGGGCTCACACTGCCTCTGAGTGGAGTGCTTTTGGTGAACACCACAGCTTGTCAGTCAGCCCAAAGTCCTCCTGGGAAGTGCAATATCAATTTTGCTTAGAAAAAGCAAGACTGCAAGGTTTGTTCTTGCCTCTATTGCACAGTGCCATGCATTAAATATTCAGCCCCTATTTCAACTGAAAGAACTATCTTGGTGTTTCTCCCTACAAATTGTCTGTATTTGATGACAGACTACAAGAGAGCTTGGAGAGAGCTGTGGTGGTGACCTACCACTCTCCAACTGCCTGTTAAATCCCTCCAGCTGGTTCAGCAGGGTGGAGGACATGAACTACTCTCCGTTGCTTTGGTGCAAAGTCTAGGAAAGTATCTTAAAATCAGCTCCCACAAATTGCTGTTACATCGATGGATTCAGCACTAGAGGCATTTGCACACTTATCACAAACTGCTGCAGGAGCAGCAATTCTCCACCTACTCCAGCCAGACCTGCAAGAGTCCATGAGGCAGACTCCATGGACCAACCCCCAGCTTACAAGCCTGCAGCAGCTGTTTGGGAACAGTCACCTGCAAACATCACCTTAAACTCACCTATTTCCTCTTGCATGAAGCCAGTAGCATAGACTTCACCTGCCCCAACAACCAAACAGGCAAAGAAAATACAACATGGTTACCACAGAGGAGTAAACTGAGACAAACTGTTCAGAATTTCAAGTTTGGTAGTTTTTTTAACTAAGGCTGGAGACTCTCTCACAAACAGACAAGTTGTTGATATCAAAGTGGCTCACGAACCACAAAGTAGAGCATTAAGGGACGTACACATCTGAGAAACCTTTACACACTGAGTGGTGGAAAGACTTACCCCAAGTTTCAGATATGATCTGGGCTGCCTGTTGAACTGGAAAAGGAGAATGAGCAGCTCAGGAAGCAAAACAATTAAGACCAAAACAAACCCCAAACTGTTTAAAAGTTCCTTGCAAAGAAGTCACCCACATCAAAACTACCAGCAAATCATCAATGAACCAAGAACACTAAAACATTTTCCAGAAAGGTTTGTCTACACAAATTTTGTAATACCCAGGTTATTCTTCCCATTCCCTTCCCTAAGATCCTGAGTTAGACTGCATGGAAAAACCTGGAACATTCAAAAGAAGGGAAGGATGGGGAGAAAAGGAGGTAGGAAGTATGCACTGAAACTGTTGGTAAATGTAAGGGTCCTGGGGCTCCTTGGACTGGGGAGGAGGAGTGCTCAGTGGGACAGGTAACTGAGAGGCAGGGATACTCCAAAGGGACTATCCCACGTGCTGTTCCCTGGGAGTGCAGCAGGAAGCAAGCCAGAGCCAGCCAGGGCACTTGCATGTACAGCCACCTCAGAATGCCAGAAGGTGTTGAAATGAGCTTAAATCTCCCCACCACTGCAAGTGGGGAAATTGATATACTTAAAGAGATTCTGAAAGCCCAGCTCTCCCCGCTGCAGGAGCACACGTGCGTGCCAGCTTGGTACAGAGCTGCAGCACAGCTGCTGGGAGTCCCCTGGGACAGCACAGGAGGGCAAAGGCTTCTGATTGTCAGAGACAGGCTGGGAACAGCAGGGGCTCTTCCATCGCTTTTCACTAGAATTAAAACGTGCAACATTTGAGAAAAGACCTATGAGTAGCTCAGGTTTCACTATATTCCTGTGAAATAATCCTGCTCTTACTGATCCACTCTGACTGAACTGAACAACCAGAATGGGAGGGTGTCTCATCGCTGGTTGTCACTCCTTTGCTTAAGCTGCTGACCCAAGTTCTTGAGTCAGAGACAGACTCAAACCTGCAAATACCCCTAAAAAAATTCACTGCCTCGAGCTCTCTTTAGCAAGTGTCTTGTGTCCAACCAATCATCCACTTATAAACAAACTCTGCAGCCTCTCTACAACACACAAATACAAAATATTTAATACACATAGAAACATCCTGAAGTAATTTCATAAAGAAAGATTGTGCTTTTGTTTCATACAGAACTATTGCACTTGCCTCCAGCTTGGGAAAGCCAAGTACACCAACAGCAATCCTGTGAAGTTTAGTCACTGAGGAGAGAATCAAAGGAATGTCAAGAGATAAGTGCAAATGAAACAGGTGCTTTCAAGCACACACAAATGTAACCACTAAATTATTAAGAGAGATATCTTTGATTTTCCAAGTAGAACTGTTAGAGACTGACTCTACAGAAACCCTTGGAACCAAAGATCTGAGGAGAGAAGTAACAGGCTTGATGTTCCTGGAGACATTTCACAGTCCAATACAGGCTACAGCTTTTCCCTGGGCATCATTAAGGAATGCTGCTGGATACACAGAGTGTCTCAATTCCCACCCACCCTCAACTTCTGAGCTTCTGAATTTTCCACACACAACGGATGCTGGTTTTATGCATCAAATCCAATCCACACCCTGATGTCTTATAAAGACACATCAAGCCTAACAAATGGATTTATTTCCTAGGCCATCAGGAGTGACACTGCAGACACTAGCACTCGATCTGGGAGCGTGGCATCCTCCGTAAGCTCAGGGAGTATCGGTGTATCTCCTGCATCTGCCTTTCCTGCATTTGCCTTATTCTATCTTTTTGCCACATGAGATTTTGTGGCATGGGGTACCTCTGTGTTCCCTGCAGGCACCTGAAGGGGATTCTCACGTGGCAGGCAGTGGCTCTGCAGCGGGGCTGTGGCATTGGGGGCAGGAGCATCCAGCGCCTCCGCTCGGCACAGTAGCGATAGGCCTCCTTCCTGTACTGCTTGTCAATGTCATCGCTGTTCTTCCAGCCCCCAATGATAAACACGTCATCTTTGTAGTAACAAATAGCTGCTCCTTCAATGCTCAGGACCTCAGGAGGCAAGGATTCCAGGATTTCATCCGAGGCCCTGCTGGAGATCTTTCCCTTGGCCTCTTCATTGTCTATGGGGTAACTCTTGGGGCAGCACGATGCCGTGTGGTAGAAGTTGGTGTTGGCAACAGACATCTGGAAGGAGCAGTAGTTGTCGATGAGGGGCAGAGACTCCACGTCCTGCCACTGCCTGGTTTCAGCATCGTATCTGATGATCACGGCCCTCAGCCCGTCCTCACTGTCACTGTCAACGGGGGTGCGGGCGGCCACATACACAAACCGGTCCTCCACAGAGACAGCTTTGACATCCCGCAGGATCTTTGGTGCCGATTCCAGGTTCAGCCATTTGTCCTGCTCAGGATTATAAATGGCCACATCTTTAAAGCCTGGACTGAAATTGCCATGTCCACCAATACTGTACAAGTTGCCTTTCACTTCAGTAAGGCCAAAGGAATGCTTCCTGGTGATTAGGTTTGAAACCTGCTCCCAAATATTTCTGTTTGGATTGTACCTTTCCACAGTCTTGGCAAACCCCGGTTCCATGGAGCCAGCCACATACACGTAGGACTCTGTCACGGCCACGGCATGCCCATCCAGGTGGTTGTGGATGTGAGGCAGGTTGACCCACCTGTCCTCATCGATGAAGTAGCCCACGCACTCGCTCAGGTAGTCGCCGCCCTCGGACACGCCGCCGATGACCATGATGACGTCCATGTTCTGGCCGAAGCGCGGCAGCAGCGTGGCGGGACAGGCGGAATGCTGCAGGTTCCCAGACTGCAGGTTCTCAGAGCGCAGGGCATGGCTCTCCACAGCCTCGGATACCAACTTCACACAGGCCTCGTTGCTCGACACCAGCTGCTCAGATTTGACATGGCGAGTCAGGTATGTGGGTTTCATCTGAGACAGTCTTAGTAGTTTAAAGAGATCTTCAAAGTACCTCTCTCTTTCCTCAGGATTTTTCTGAACCCACTTCAAAATAGTCTCAAAAAGGATTTCTTCGGAGTCCACCGTGATCTCTGAGTCTGAGAGCCAGTCCCGGACAAGGTGAAATGGCAAAGTGTAGAACTCCTCATCTTGGATGACTTTGTGGAAGTTTCTCCTAATCATATCCTGCGCTTTGAGGGCCAGCTGATTCAGGGAATACATGTGGGCCAAGCTGTGAATTGCCACACAGTTGGAGAGGTTCAGTTTCTTCTTCAGATACTCTCCACAAAAGTCCTTCAAACGGGTCAGCAGAAACCTGCATGACAAACAAGAGAGTTATACATCCCTGGAGGTGTTCAAGGCCAGTCTGGATGGGGCTTGGAGCAACCTGGGATAGAGGAAGGTATCCCTGCCCATGGCAGGAGGTGGAACGTGATGAACTTCTAATGTCCCTTCCAACCCAAACCAGTCTGTGATGCTCTAATGCCGTGGCCCGGTCCCCGCCAGCCCCCCGCCCCAGCCGCACTTACCTGTCCGCCATCTCCAGCACCTCATGGACGTTGCCGGGGCTCACGCGGATGGTGCCGGTGTACATGAAACCGATAACGGCCTCTACCGTTTCGGGGTCGGGGCCGCCCTCCGAGCTCCACTTCTGCAGCTCCACCCGGCCCGAGCGCGACTCCGCGAACCCCCCCGAGAGCAGCGGCGTGAAGTACTCGGTGGCGGCGGCCAGGACGGACCGGTGCGCCCGGTACTCGCGGGCCATGCCCGCGCCGCCGAAAGCCAGCGTGATGTCGCAGTAGAGGCCGTGGCGGCGCTGCTCGTTCTGCCGCCAGGCCAGGTCGGAGCAGTGCGCCGGACACCCGAACTCCTCCGCCTCGGCCTCTCCGTCCGCCGCGCCGCCGCGCGGACCCCCGCGCTCCGCCTCGGCCGCCGGCGGACCAGGACCAGGGCCAGGACC
>VZUI01066611.1:0-34723 GCA_013401135.1 Cettia cetti | reverse complement strand
GATAGATAGATAGATAGATAGATAGATAGATAGATAGATAGATAGATAGATAGATAGATAGATAGATAGATAGATGATAGCTATTTAAAAGTTTAATTTTAAATTCCATACTCTGAAAATTAACATACTCCTCCTAAAATTGGTAAATCAAAAGCCTTCTATGTGATTTGGCAAAAAACAACAGTAAGTTTCAAAAAATAAAGAGAACACTCTCGACTGAAATGTCAGGCTAGACAGGATTTCCATGTATCATTTAACTTAGTTCCCTACTATGAAGCTGGACTAAATATATATGTAGCCAGTTTTTGTAAACTCCCTAATCTAATACATTCAGGAAGCAGTTTCTACAATGTCCTAGGATAGCCTGTTACAGTAGATAAATCTCCTCTAAGTTAGAAACATTTTCTTTATCTCAAGCCTCTGCATAATTCTACAGCTGAAGGCTGTTCCTAAGACCATTTTTGGTTTTCAGACTGGCTTTCATTGGTTGAGCATTTAATGTCAATACAGTAGGCTGTATTTCCTCATGTCATGTAATCAAACATCATGTCAACAGCCTTACTGGTATCAAGACATACTTTTTTTCCTTTTGCCAAAATGAAGACCACATCAAAATAATGTCACTGTTTTGTAAGCCCTGTCAAGCTCACTAGTCCTCATTCCTGTATCATCCTGAATGTGAAATACTCTTCAAGTTCTACCTTCATGTTCACCCTTTGAAGGCAAACTGCCTGCTTTGCAGTTTAATTTCTGTTTTGCACAAGCAGAAATTAAGAGTAGTGCTTAGCATCTGAACTTAGGGAAAAAATTTAGCTATCATTCACTAAAAGGACCCAAATTCAACTCTCTCTACTGTAGCACCATCCCATTTAAAAGACTAGTAAAGATGATTTTGCCGCCAAAAGAAATGTTTCAGACTTGCTTGTGTGCTGACATCTTGTTGCATGTTTGTATTCATACGCATGAGATAATTTTCAGGTAAGCGGAATTTCAGGTAAGTTTTCCAAGGGAGCTTAGAGATTTCTTTTATATATACATACTCAGAACCTACTAAGTGGAAATTCTAGATAGAAAATACAGTTGAAAACTAGTATGTGTAATATCTAAATACTGAGTTCATACAAATAACAGAGCTCCTCCTGAATACTTTTTCATACAGATATACACAAACTCACCAATTGGATTATTGGAAGAAGACCAAAGCATTTATGAGTATTAAAAAAATACAAAACAAAGAAAAAACAACCAACCAAAACCCCAAACGACCAACCAAAAACCCCCCAAAACCAAGACCACTCACAAAAAAATCCCACGAGTTCTGAAATAAACACCTCAAAAATGCAGTTCAAACAAAATGCAGAGAATGAGGAAAAGGAATAAAGTAAAGTAGAGCTCAACTATTACTGACTAAATATTAACATTACAGCAGGAAATGTTGGCCTCCCCTAAATTATTGGCTGCACATGCACAAGGGAGCAAATATGTAAACATTACAATGTGGTTGTAAGTTTCTCCTGTATCTTACTAAAGTATTATAAAACCTTGGAAGTTGCAAAAATCTAAAATTACGTTATGTGAGTAAAGCTTCAGAAAAAAGATGAATTTACAACTCTATATATGTATAATTGTTCTTTTAAATTAATATTTTAATGTTTATTATTCCAGAAGTAGAAAACCTCAGAAAAGTAAAAGCAAAAATGAGGACAGCAAGAAATGCTGAAAGGGAAGCTGGAAATATAGTCAGTAAAACCGAAACTGCAACAAATTAAATGGCATGGCCAAATCCTCAGAAATTAAGAGCAGAACTTCATCCCTCCCTGCAAGAGAGGCTGACTTCTCTGTTCTCTTCCAGAACAGGTTAATTTAATGAGACCATCTCTAACAAACTGGCATACTGTGAGAAAACATTTATCACAATGCTTCTCAGAGTTTCAGCTTGAAAGTACTGAAAATAATTATAAACACAAGCTGTCCAAATGCTATTGACTATATTCTTATTTCAGTTATGTTGGTTTAAAGTTAGTGTAATTTTGATAAAGAGTAAGGTTGCTTCAAATTTACTCATATAAAAGGAAAACTGCTTGGTCATAGGTACTTCTGTGAATGCAGACCTAAGTTTGGATTATGAAAGTGAAAAAAATCCCATTCTAACCATGTAATAAATCCATCTCACTACCAAATACAAGGTAATTGTTACATCAGTTAACTCCAAACCCACATTAATCTTTTGTGCTACACTCATACACTCTTCAAGAATCAAAAGGATTAAATCATGGATATGAACAGGTGAAAAATGTTACTCTACATGCAGGAAAAGAAAAAAATTCCTATTTCTCCCTGTGCTTAAGGAATACCAGAAAAGCTATGAAAACCATCCCTCTTCCAATAATGTAGAAAAATAATCAAGACTTGCAAATAAAGAAATATGTTTCTTATTTTATGTAAGATGCTTTGTTCAAGCATGACACTGAGAAGGATGATGCTGATGTATCTCAGATTTACAATGACTCCCAAACTGAGGCGTGAATTTAGAAAAGTACACATAAAAGTCCAGTGTTCAAGCAAACTACAGCTTGCATAACTGTATCAAGCAACATGGCCCCATTCAGCCGTAAGAGAAAAAGGCCCTTCATATTTGAAACTATACATCAAATAGTCAACCTACTTTAATTGATAAATAAAATCAGAACACATAAAATAAAAACAGAGCAAGATATGAAAAACCCCTTTTGCACAGATGTTTGCAAAACTGAACTACATATTAGCTGAACTACACACCAAATTGTGTATTAGCTATAAGCGGTAAATTGCACTGCGCTGTGTCTGGCCCATACTGGCAATTCTTCTCCTCCTTGACTTGTGAAAAATAATGTATTTCTTACACTCTCGCTTGGGGTTTTAAAACATATGAATTCGATTTTTTTTCAACTTTTTTTCATATTTTAGTATTACTTATTATAGTGTGGTGATGCATGAAAAAAAAAAAAAGGGAGGATGACACAAATGTAAAAAAAAAAAAAAAAAAAAAAATTTAAAACAACCCCACCAAAAGTGACCAAAGGAAAAAAGCATCAGAATCTCAAGAGAAGAAAGGGAACTATTGGCTGTGAAGACTGATATTAAACACTCCCCCCAACTCCTCCCTGAAGTCTGACTTTCCTAAGTTTGTAAAATGAAGGAATTGTATAGAATGAAACCAATCCAAAATAATCCTGAAATAGAAATGGTCTAAACACCACTCTGTCAGGGCAAACCTTGCATTTAGGTATGTAAGTTACTTGTGAAACTATCAAACTTGACATACCACAAACACATTTCCTAAAATACAATAATGCTAATACAGTGCCCAAATGAGAGTTTTTCAGTAGCCTGAAACTACAGCTGTTCCTACCAGCTAAAGCAATTCTAGACAGCTAGGAAGAATGTAATTTTGATTTAATGACTGCTAGATATTCTGCAAAGCAGAGACTGAGGGGAGAGTAGATGAGGATCAATCTTTATCAGAGATCCAGATGCAAAATGAATTGGAAAATAAATAAAATTGTTTATGTAACTGGAGATTAAGAATATAGGACAAAACAATGTACTGCAATTTTCTAGATTGTGAAATGACCTCTTTTTGCCCCCAAAAGAAAAATATTCTGCTGCAAATGAATTTTATCATCACAGAATAGCTCTTTAATGTTAATAGTCTGCAAATCTATAAACAGAATGGATTTTAAAAAACGAGTTTGAGGAAACTGGATGTCAGCCTTTTGCAAAAGACAGCCCACTGGTAACTTTTTAAACAATTTTTATGCATCCTTATTTAAAGATTTAGAAATTGCTTCCCTCAAAAGGAGTGGTATTTGCAAATAAAATTCCAGTCCCTAAAAGGATCATGAATTAATCACAGTAGCACTGTTTTCTGATGGAAGGATTTATGAAAATAAGCACAAGCTGAGGTCACAGCAAAAAGCCAGGGATAGATTTTAGGAAACAATTTTGAGTATCGATTTCTCCCCAAAACTATCTCTATGTCTTGGCAATCAGAATGACTTAAGTGAAGGAGTTCAGTGCAGTAAAGCATTAAATACTACAAAAAAAAGCTATTTCAAGAGAGCCTCTAAAAATAATTAGATTTCCAAATATTACTAGAAGTTATTCCATTTCTTTTCTGCTGAGTTCTGCTGCTGCTGCTGCAGATGGTTAGTAACTACTAGTCAGTAACTGATTCATACATTCTCACCCTCCTTTATGTATTTTTGCATTTTATGTATCATTTGAAATACTGATAGAGACACCATTGTAAAATTAAGAAACATAATGAAAATTTACCTCTATTTGCTTTCCATAATGTCTGCTTTATCATATCTTCATTTTGTAATGAATCTACTTTCCTTCAGAATTTACATTACCAGACAAGCTATATTGTTATTATGTATGACCAGACCCTAGATGTGAAAGGTCAGCCCTCCTGTAAACAATAGTACCCATAAATACACATAAATTTTTACAAGAGCAAAGATTTTACAGAGAATATTGGCAGAAGAAGGTTCATAAGCTTATCAGCTGTTACAACCTGAGACTTACAGTATAAAATTCACACTGAAACTAATCTTTTCCTTCTCCATTCCAAAGTCAGAACAAGGGGAAAAAGTGACAAAAATAACAGCAAGGTACTGGCATAAAGATTTGTTAACGATGCATAACACAGCCAGAAGATGGATACTATGAAGACATTTGACACATTATCTGCAGATCAGTGAGCACATGTTGTCTGCACAGACATCTTTTAGAATACAAAGTCAGCACTTAATTTTGGCAGAGAGCATGGTATGTTTCTATGGGAACAAACTCATTACTGTTTTTACATTTTATGTTTCCTTTTATTCCTGATTAATTTAAACCAAGAAGAGTATTTGAGCTATGAAACTGACAGCATCAGAACATGTGAATAAAGAGTTTGTTAAATGATATATTCTGCTTCATTGTTCAGCATTTTCAGGCAGTTATATAAAATTAACCAGGAATGTTGTTAGAGAAAGTACCAAGAGACTATTTTGCAGCCCTCTGGTTTTTCAAACATAATAACCAGTACCTCAGGGGGAAAAGCCCTAGTGCTTGTAGAAAACAATTTGTGATTTCTTACTACTCAGTAAGTGTGCCTATAATATGGGGCTATAGCAAATTAAATATGGCAGACATTATCTAGATGTAGGTCAAATTCTCTTAGTTGTAAATTTCAGCAGAGAAATAAACACAACACTAACATGACATCAGTAGCAATTAGAAACAGTAATCCTATTCTCTAATAACTGTGATAATGTAGTTTCAGATCTATTCTCACTAAATGAAATTTTAAGTTGTTTAATTTTGAATTAAACATGGAAAGATATGAAATTGTGTCACATATACTTATTGATTTAAAATACAATTTCTTAGCTGATAAAAAATTACCAGGACTTGCCAAAATCGCATATAAATACAGTATCCATCAATTATTTCAATCAAACTGTTACGGTACTAATAGCTTTTAATTAATAGTGTAGATTTAATTTTTTTAATTAAAAAACATAGTGCAGAGTTAAGAAAAATCTCATTTCTCCTGAAGCATGGATTGTGTGACTGCCATGAAAGAGTCATTAAACGGTTGGTTAAAAAAGAAAGAAAAAGAATCAACGAAAACAAAACACTTGTTGAAAAAGTACTTATTTTGAAAGTACATGAAAGGGTTTGTGCTTCCGTGATACAATACCCAGTCTCAGTAGCTGGTAAAACAAGTGTTATGAGGCAAAAGGTAACAAATAAAAGGCCCTGTTAAAGCTTCAGCTGTGGTCTCATAATCACAATATCGACGACTGTGCCGTATCTTGAGAAATAAACTGCTCTATGTTTATCTTCAGTATTCTTGAAGTTCTCAACTTCAGAATGACATTCCAACACCAAGCAATCCCTACTTTTCTCAGGCAAGAGCTGTATCATTAGTACTCTATACTGTCAGAGATACTCTGAAAGTACTCCACATGTCTCTAATCCTACCATAGAGATCTACTGATAGAAATGCCATATAAACATATGTCTACTATCTCTTCAGTTTTGTTTACAAGTACTAAAGGAAAACATTTAATCACCATCTTCTTTTAAAAAAATAATCCTTATGTACACAGGAAATATTCTGCTAGCACATATTCACTGAACACAAGAATAAACCCCTCCTTCTTCCAGATTCATATACATCAGGTGACACTGAGAATTCAGTCATCCTAAGTCTTCTTTTACCCACTTCATACCCACCTGCATTCAGAAATAATATGTGACTGTGAGCCTAACCTTTATAAGGAGACTCTCAAGATTTTATTTTAATTGTAGTTTTTACATAGTCCTGAAAAATTTTTACACGCATTTTTATTAGAGACAAAATCAATCTTCTTTCCAGACAACATTTCTTCCTGTGTAGGTTGGAAACATTGCAGATCTTGTGGTTTTTTTCCCCCACAATTTCCACCTTTTATCCTCCAGATTGTACTAGAACAAACACACAGGCTTAAAAATACTTTTTTTTTTTTTTTTTAGAAGCACTGTGCCTGTATTCAGTGCATCTCTCAGGCATACTGAAATGAACATGAAATGATTGATGCTAGTATTGGAAGGGCAAAATTTCAAGAAGATTAATACAGGAGGTTGGAAAGAATCACCTCTTCTTTATTCTTCAGGAAGAAAGCCGTTTTATTAAAACTTTCCTTCTGATTTGCATAGATCGGTTTGAATAGATTTGCCATTTACACAAAAGCTAAAATATCTGACAAGCTGTGAAATGCCATTTAGGCTGAAAAGGTGATGAGGCATCATTTCACTGCCTCACTGCTACAGCCTCCAGTCATCCCACTATTATACTATACCTGCATTTTTTCCAGCTGATTCCTATAGGCATTACTGGAATTTAAGGCAATGGTCAAGTCCAGGTTTTTCTGCACTCCAGTCATTCATTCACACGGTTCTAAACCCCAGTGTGTGGCAGAGAGACAAAACAACAAACAAGGGCAAAACAACTCCAAAGAATATTGGTGGTTGGGGGGGACCTCCAGAGCTCATGTAGAACAATGCAGACCTAAATCATGTTGCATAAGGCCTATCAGACTAAGATTCCTCAACCTTGCTGGGCACCTGTTCAAGTGTTCTATTTAGCTATCACAGTATCAGCTTTCATAGTAAAAAACTCTTTTCACAACACTGGAATTAAACATGTTCTGATTTGTGTTGCTTGCCTCTTACGCTACCATCATGCACCTCCAGCAAGCATCCCTCTCCCTCTTGCCTGTATCCTTTAATTACCTTGGTATAAACAGCAGTGAAACCTTAGCAAAAAGATGTCTCTTTTCCAGGCTGAACAGACCCAGTTTCTTCAGACCTCTGTACACATTCTGTGCTGGAGACCTGACCATCTCAGTGACCTTTCATTGGACTTGCTCCCACATGTCAATAAAAGGCAGACCAGGTACTGTCTTAACAAAAGCCAAATAGATGCGAAGGACAGACCAATACCATAGTGCCTGATGGATACACTATTACAAATCATGCCCCGGATGCAGTTTGTCCCCTGCTGCAAGAGCACACTGCAGATTCATGTTTAACTTTTCCATGGTAATCCTCACTGGTTTTCTTGCAAAGCCAATCAACCTAAATTCCAGTGGCAGACTTTGTATTACTCGATTTCAAAAGAGAGCATGACTACACAAAGTAGTTAGAAAAGACATCTAGAATTTGCCAGCTCAGAAGAGACTTTAACACACAACAAATAGAGAACTTGAAGAGCCTGTATGGCCATTTCAGGCTCCAGTTCTTCATGAGTTGCCATTTAATGCAAAGTATTGTTCTGAGTAATATCGTTATTTATACATAGTACAGAAATCAGCACTTTTTCTACATAACTTATTTTTTCAGTAATTGCATTATGGTACTCTATATAAACACATGTAAACACACAGAAATTTGCCATTCTAATGTGACAGCAATTAAAATTAGACCACCAAGATGCAGCATTGAAAGGATTATATTCCTAGCCATATCCCAAAAACAATTTAATAAATGAAGAAATGCAAAGGCAGTTGTTATCAAAATAAAGGTATCTAATAAACTATCCTTTTGAGAATGGCAAGTCAGTATGGTAATATCCATAAATTAAAAATGCATTTCCATACAGACTCCAAAAAACCCAATATTACTAAAGAGACAATCATAAACAATTTAGGATACACAAGTTTCAATGCTCAGAAACAAGAATCTTGTCAGGCTCAAACAGAAACCTCTGATGACAATAAAAGCATACATATCAAAATTCTATCTACCTACTAGCATGACAGTAACGTGCTGCTTTGCATCTTAAAAGATTAGAAAACAGGAATGGACTTCAGTATATGTCCTCTGGGCGAGAAGGGGTCATGGCCAATTATGTAGGTGAATGCACTTTGCCTCTGGGAAGGAAAATATTGTGTTAGTGAAGCACACTGAATGAGACCACAGCTGCTTGTCAAGTTGCTCTCTGTTGAAGAGAAGCTGCTGTGGACAGAATACACTACTAGAAAATTAGGATAAGTAAAAACATTTAATGTACTTATGTTACTGGCCATGAAATACCTGTCATCGCTACAGTAAACTGAGTCATGCCATTTCCAGAAATCAACAAAAGCATATAAACAATCAAATAATTCAATATTTGGAATAGAGGGCTATTTCACAGTTAGAGCTGTTTGGGCTATTTCTTATTTGCTGTGGGCTTCTTTTTTTCATTCTTGTTGTTTAGGGTTTTTTGCTTGAGGATGGGGTCAAGGCACACGTAAGTTGAACATGAACTGCATCACAGAAAGTTTACTTTCCAGTCCTAAAAAGCTTGAGGGACTCCACAGCTCACAAAGAAATGATTATTTCTGAGCTTTCAGTCAAAAGTCAAAACCTACTTTTCAGAAGAGTTGATGTCAACATTATACCTGACCAGAAAACAGACAAAAGTGATAAGGCAGTACAGAAAATGTATGATATTCTTTAACACATATTAAAATGCATTAAGTATAAGAAGTTTTAAAAAATTCTGCAATCTCAAATGAATCAGTTGTAGTATCTCAGAAACAGAGAGCTATTTCTAAATGTTTCCTTCATTTGTAAGTTCTGTACTAATTTCACTAAATAGTCAGAAGAATCAGATGCAGAAGAGGGTGAGTCTTGCCTTAGAGTTAACCATTATAAAAATTCAACAAATCATTGTTCTGTCTAGACTGAAACATATTACTTGTTAATATACTTACTGGTTAGAAAAATTATTGGCAAAAAATGCAGAAGCATTATATTTAAAATGGTTTTTCCCTGTCCATCTTTAACTTTTTTCCTGTTACTTTCCTCAAGAGATTAAAAAAAATAAACTAATACTATGATGTCTTTATTGTGGATATGTAAGCAAATGACCTTTTGGTTCAGAAAGTATCATATACTTTCTTTGGTGAAGAAAGTATCATCCTTCTTGCATAAACCCAAAAGTATGTGGATGTCAGTACATTTGCAAAGCATTTCAAGTTTGCCATGGAAACAACATTCTTATTTCAAAATATGATATCTGCTCTCTGTAGACTATTGGCATGAAAGCTCCCAATCCAGGCTCATTGACAGCTTCTGGAGTGGACAGATGAGGCATGACAAATATTTTAAATTAGTTCATTTATCTTGCTCAGACATGGGAAGAGATGAAGAATTTTTCATGTTTATAGGAAAAAAACTGAGAGAGAGAGAAGAAGGGGAGAAGAGTTGAACAGGGAAAGGGCAGGAGTAAAGCTGGGTAAGAAGATGGAGGAAAGGAAGGTAAAAAGGTAGATGGAGAATAAAAGTTGGGTAAAGGTAGAAGGGGGATAAAGTGATGGGAAAGAGGGGAAAGGCAGAAAGGGACGAAATGGGGAAAGAAAGCACCTTTTAATAGAAATTATTACCAGTTAACATAAATGTCGCACATAATGCATTTTTTCTTCATTAGAAAATATACAACCCAACACTAGGCAAACTAGCAGATGTTCTTAACTGGTTTTGATTTTATCTCCACAGTTTTCTGAGAATCAACACTAGGTTTTATTACTGCCTCAAACACATCCAGATTTAAATTGTTTTGTTCTAAGTAGTCAGATTATAGACATTTTTGAAACATGCTTCAGAAACTCTGCCATACACATCCAAGATAAATAATATAATAGATTAAATATATATTTATTTAATGTAGTGTCTTATTGCTATGGATGCTATTGGAGCTGAAGTCATTATAAGGGAAATGGTTTAAAGGACAGACTAATGTTCCAATGCCTTCTAAGAATATGATTCTGACAAATTCAAACAAGGATGGGTTTCCTCCTTCTGCTTCAAACTTGAATCACTCTATGATTACACTTAGAAATGCAGCCTAATACTGTATGAAACCCCTAAGAGAATCAAAAATACCTGACATGTACATGTCAAACTTCAGTAAGAAGCTCACAGGAAATTCTGCCACAAATAATGAAGTGCACAGAAATTTATGTAAGAACATAGACTTTTTTTATATCAGAATAATGAACAAACATTACAAAGGTTTCCAATTATTGAGTGTTTCCACAATATCAGTTCTAATTCCTTATATAAAGAGACTTTGAATCCTATTTATTTGAATGTATCAAATCATTCAAATGTATATCTCATTCTAAAAGTAAATAAAAAGTGAAACAATGCAGTTCAAAGAGAACCTTAACTAAAAGAAATGTGTGTCTTGGTTATTTCCAACAGAGATACCACCTGTGGATAACATTTGATTATATTTTGTACTGCTATTTTCCATACACAACTCAAGTTTTGATTCATATATGAATCACATGTATGTCTAATGTTTATATTTGTAATTTATTCAGTATGTCTTGTTCTTTAACCAGCATTTTAGATGCAATGATCAGGTTTGAAGGAAGTTAGACTTTTCCTCATATCTTTATCTTCAATGTTTTCATTTTATAATTTCCTGCTCTGGGAATACTTCATATCCTTCCTTGATGGACATGGAATTGATTTGTTTAGTGTATTTAGCGATGACAGTTACTGAAGAGCAAGCCGGACTCTTCTTCCACTGTGATGCCAAGTCCAATAAAACTGCATTACAGAAAGAAAATTTTTATAAGCTACTTACCTGTTCACTGTGTGTACAGACTCATATCTTCGGTCTAAGTGGACCCATTTAGCATGCAAACTATTTTGTTTGATTTCAGAATACCCTTTTTTGCATCCTTGCCATTTGGCTGCACACTTTTCTTTTCCAAAAAGCATAATCCATTTACCATTGCAAACAGAACTTCATTAAATGAATAAGTATTAGCCTGGCCCACTGGCCCAGTTGTCCAATCTGGAGAGCTTCTTTCCTTCTGTATTTTTATGATAAACATTTTCATTAATACACGATTCATTCACAGGGAATCAAACTCCTAAATACAGATTTAATTTTAAAGGCAATTTTTAAAAAATCCCCATCAAAGGCTACCAGCAACAATATGTAGGAAAGTATGAAAGCACAATATTTCAAAAATCACAGAACAGGAAGAACACATAGCATATAGCTCGACTTTTGACACCAATTTTCTAAACTTCTTTTTGACTAGTTAGACTTCTGGAAGATATTCTTTCTCTCCACAGAGTGCAACCAAGTCCTATGTTAATGGACCACTAAAAGATGCCTCATTGTGTCTTAATGGCATAATACATTACAGAAGTCAGGTGAAGGAAAGAATTACACCTCTCAATCTGAAGACATGTCATCTAAAAAGCAATAGCTGATATCTGCAGAAAGAAATACAACAACAAACATAGCACTGTCAAGTAATTAGTGAACTTTTGAAAACTTATCATAGAAAATATTCTTTATTATTTGTCCAGAATTCAGCTAAATCCTTGAATAAACTAAAGTCTGACTGGAACAACCAACATGGATTTTAACATGCCATTCATTTGTCTAAGCATGTTGATAAATTTTTAGAGCAGACACGTATAGTATTTCAAAGCACAACTTACCTGTTACAGCTCCTAAATTACCCCAGATTGACCCAGTATACTATGATCCCTGAAAACGTTTTAAATGTTTATTCAGGAACTGATACAGCACAGAGAAGTTTTCACCCCATACACTATCAATTTGATAAACACAGCCTAGTGACTCAGGACCAGAGAAAAAAGACATGGATATTTGGATCCCAGAAGTATCACAGTACAGAACAGCTAATATAGTGATATGAAGGCACTCGAGATATCCAAACTTTATGTGCAACTGTGAATCATTATTATACTTACTTCAGGTCTACACAACATTAAGATTATGTCACGGTTTGACAATGGCTAGAAGCCAGGCATCCATGGAAAATCCTTCACTCATTCTCCTCTGCTATAGTTGAGCAGAGGGGGGGAAAGAAAAATGAAAAGGCTCATGGGGTGAGATAAGGATTAGGAGAAAAACACATTAAGGGCAAAACGGGCTCAAAACTTAAAAGGTATAAAGGAAAAGAATTATTAATAGAATTAAAAGAGAATAATGAGAACTAAAAAAAAAACATTTAGAACACCTTTTCCCCTGTCCCCCCCAGCCCTTTTTTCCTTTCCACAGACAGCACAGGACGACAAAACACGGTGGGTTTAGTCAGTTTGTCACTTCTAAAAATCATCCTTCAGTTCACTTAGGGACAGGAGGGTTTTTTGTTATGTCATGGTGTCCTTCCCATGGGAGACAGTTCACTGTGAATTTCTCCAATGTGGTTCTAATTTTCACAAGTAGCAGTCCTGCCCAACCTGCTGTAACATGAGTCCCTTCCACAGGCAAAGCAGTCTTCCCACAATTTTTGGTGTGGATCATTATTTCATTGGGTATAATCTTTAAGGAAAAGCTGTTCTAGTTTGGAAACCAAGGTCATCTTTCTCTATCTCTGGAACCAAGGGTCTTCTCTCTCTATTCAAGTTTCCCACTAAATTACAGCTATTCAGCATCCACATGCTCCAGCATGAGCGCACTCTTTCTCATGGGATATGAGTGGACCTCTACATCCCCCCATGAACTTCATGAATTACAGGGAAACAGCTTTTGCACTATAGTTTTCACTACAGTTTCCAGAAGAATCTCAGCTCTGACACCCAAACATCTCCTCCTCCCCCTCCCCTTCTTTTCACCGACCTTAGTGTGGCCATGTTATCACCTTTTGCTTTTTTTTTGACTCAGGAGAGAATTGTTGTCCCTAAGTTAAGTTGTTCTTAAGTTCTATCCATTGAAAAGTTTTTATAGAGTTCTGCAGCACTGAAAGGTTGATCCAGTCCAGGGTCCACATCCAAGAATTGTTTGTCATGCCCTTCATAGTTGGCCATGTGGTCCCAGCTGGCACCGCATGGTACCGGGCCACCACAGCACCAGCTCCATTCAGGGCATCTCCTCATGTGGGCCACCAAAAAGGAAAAGCTGCTGCCACTGCTTCTGCCCATCTCTTTGCAGCACAGCTGCCTAAAAGCAGCTAACAGGCAAAGTTCACTGCGAGCCGTGGGAAGATGGTGTGGCTGCACCTCTTGCTGGGATGACACCTGGCAGCTGCACAAGGACATCCCCCCGTCGGTTGCCTCCCCACCCCTTGAAAGAAGAAAGAGAGTTCCACACGTTTTTTTCCTTTCTTAAATATGTCATCACAGAAGCATTACGAACTTCTCTAACTGGCTTTCTAGCATGCCTATTTTCAGCCCACAGTTGGTTTTGCCAGGCATGGAAGAAGCTTCTAGCAGCTTGCCACAGAAAAATCACTTCCATGGCTGGCTTCCTCCATCCTCATCAAAAAATCAAGCCATGAACAGACTAATAAACCCCTGTGATTCTGGTGGTGGGGGCACACCAGTACAAACCTTCGCATAGCATGTACTTGGCTCAGCACCCTCAGAACAATGTCTGAGATGACCCTTAGTATTCTCTTTTGAGAGAGCTCACTGTAGCCTGAGATCACACAGGAGGCAACACTGAGCATCTATGTACCACAGAAAAGACAAAGAGATCTCTGGAAAGATCAAAGGAAGCAAAACTGATTTCTTTGAAGTCCTGTAGATCAGTGAAGTCTGTAGATAATAAAACAGGTATTTGCCCATTCCATGCTGACGGGGTTGACATCAATCTCTCTAACAATAATTCACCTTTAATTTTTAACTTCATCTAAAAATAGCAGTTTCAACAGTGAGAAGGTCACATTTGTTAATCATGCATTTTAAAAGTTTGGCTTAAACTTTTTACAGAACTATTTCTAGAAGAACAAAGGAAAACTGAAAAAGGATATAGAATCTTTGTTATATTTAGAATTCAAAGTCCATGTTTTATTGCTGCCACTGCTTCACTCTGGAATACTGTGGAGTTTTTAAATTTCTCTCATTTTATCTCATTACTTTACTCATATTTTAAATTTATCATTAACAGCCAGGTTTTAAGCTTTGATCAGTTTTTCCAGAGAAACACAGTAGAAGTTAGCAGAAAGTCACACTAAGTTCTCAGAGATATTTATCACTAAGTCAGAAAAAGGCAAAGAACATAAGCAATTGAAAAGCAAAAGTAAAGCTGCTTTCTCCTAATGTGAAATTTCAAAAAAAAAAAAAAGAAGTATTTATCTTCATCCATTCTTTAAAACAATAATCCTATATTATGTTATGTTACGTTCAATAAAAGTGGAAACTCCTGTCAATTTCCTCTACATCCATTCACCCTGGAGATACTGGATATAAAGAATTCTGTGATCTAGAGCTGAAAATTAATGACTATTAGGTGGAGATAACCTTAGTTATCAGCAATCAGGCAAACATCCCCTTTGAAAGAAATCACTGAAATTTTGGTTTTTGTTCTAGAAAGTGCATTCTGTGATACTGGTGATAAGTTACACAAAACAAATTGAAGCCTCTTGGAAATCTCCACTACCATGGCTAGCATGGCATTTCCAGTGCCAGAAACCAAGAATATATGAACAATCATGAACTACTCTAGGCAATTTTGAGACTAGTCTGCATCTGTTTGATTATTTTTGTTTTATTTCATTGAGATAGACAATAGAAATTGCACACTTTCTCATCCACTTATATATATTTACTACAGTACACTTTGCCCACTGAACTGACAGTTTACAAACTCGTTTGCCAATGAGTTCCAGACACTTCTTAGCTTCTTTCATTTTGTTTCATATACTTCTGAAAGAGCTCATTCAAAGTCATGAATACCTGTATCATTTTCAGAGTTGTTTCTTAGCCAATTTTTATCTCTCACTTCCTGTTTTCGCTACTTGAGGTCATCTCAACCTGCACCTTTTTCACCCTGCAAGTACAGAGCCAAGACCTTTGAAACTTAATGAGACCTTTGCTTTCATTGAAGTTCCTTCTCTTGACATTACTTTTCTATTAACTATTCATGGCAACATGAGAAAAAAAAAATAATAATCATATTCTTTTGACTTAATGACCTCAGTAATTTATCAGAGACACAAAACCCTCAAAGTATCAGTTGAAAAAAAAGTGAAGACCTCAGTAAATCTTCTAGGAACTTCTAAACTCAAAATATGTGGTATTTTTCAATGGTACATGACCATATTTTAAATAAGCAATGTGGTGCTCTCAATTGTCAATAAAAACTAAAAGAAATAAGACTGCATATGTGCAACAATCTTGTAACTACTCTTTATGCACAAATTAACAGTTTAAGTAGCTTCTTTGTCTTCAGCTGGGTTTTTCACAATTGACCTTCTATTCTTTCCTTCATATATCCCTGAGCCCCCCAAAAGATGGTAGAATACATAATAGATTTACGAATATATAAATGTATTGAAGCTCTATATTCAGTGACTACCAAGACTACTGAAGTAGTGGTAAATATCTAATCAAGTTCTCTCACTTAAATTGATATACAATATAATAACCAAAAGCAAGTAATAAAATCCTGTCTAGTCCAATAAACAGTTAATAATTAGAAAATATTGGAGGTGGGGAGACGTATGTGTATTCTATGTTTATGCAAAGTTCAGTATAACTTAATAAAATTTGTTTTCAGTATTTAAGCAATTTCCATGTATGGTCAAGATTGTTTATAATTCTAAGAGTCTTTCCAAGCCCTGTGGATTTCAGAGGACCAGCTACCAAAAAACCAAGGACAGAGAGTCAAAAAGGGTAATAATGTGCTTATTATGGTTTCCATTAGTGAAAACATGACAGTATATATTTCAGTGCTCTCACTAAAGCACTGAATTTAAATTTGAATTTAAATTTCAATACTGTAGAAATGTCAGGTTTTGAATAAACATGATTCATCTTGCATTAGCTGGGCATTATTTCTGTTCCTTCTGCTTGCTGTAGACAAATGATACAGCTTGTTCATGATTAGGTACAATTTCTCCACATTAATTTTTGTGGATTTTTCAATTCAGCAAACATGGGAAAAAACTAACATGTTGCAAAGACATCCAGTACAACTACATATAACTTTTACAGCAGAAATTAAGACAATTTCTCACTGAGAAAACAAAAAAAACCCAGAAGTAATGGGCACTATAGAATTTAAATACTTTTGGGGGGTTTTATTCTCTATTTTTCCAAGCTGCACAAGGAAGGAAATGCATGGAATTACATACCTCTAAGTTATCACTCATTGTGAAATTACAATCAAAACTCTTCATACTTAGTTTAGCACTCACAGACATTTATTGCAATGGAATCAGAGTGCTGACTTGCTAAGAGGATTTGTTCAAGAAAATACATGTTTTACTAAATACTTTTGGAAGATACAGCAGGCAGAAGAGAGGTCCCTAAATGCAATTCGGAAAGTTCTTAGGTACTAACTGATTCAACCCCAGGCAAAGAAAGCAGTACGTGTATCCCACCTGGATATTACAACAAGCAACAAAGCAGCAGCTGCCTTTTAGCAGTGCAGCAGAGTGTTAGAGCAGGCATGTGAACTGTGACTCAAGAAACATGACATCGTGAATCTGCATTCACGATTTTTCCAATGTGAGTTTTTCAATAAATTAACCCAACACATCTGAAACCTGACCCAGGACGCTTGAGTTTGGCATGATAGAAAGATCTTCATTGTGGCAGACTACTGACCACAGCATAGATTATTTTAATGACAAGATTTCATGAAGTCTATTCTGCTCATACTGACAATGCCTTAGCATTTATTATTAATGTGCAAGGCAAAATAATCAGGCCTTCAGGTAATAAGCACATTACAAATTTACAAACAGAGACACTTGATTTTGCCACAGTGCACACCTCATAGCAAGATAAATGATCTAAAAAAATCCATGCAGAAAGCTTATTTGAAGTGTGGAGCTTCAAACAAGAGCAATCATAATTACTATTTTCAAGCATTTTTCAATATGCAGAAACATCATAACTGATGATTAATAAGACGAGTCTGGTAAAGAATAACTGACCGGTGCTTAAATCTAGGACAAAGTGAAAGAGACAGAAAGATAAGATCAAAACTATCAGATAAAAATGTATAACTATGACACATTCCTTACAGATGCTAGTTACCAGCAGTACAGACCCAAGGTCTTCAGGAAGACCTCTAAAGCAAAAATTCAGTATTCATGTCCCTCTAGCCTCATGCATTGAAACAAAAAGAATCTCTAAGCTTTAAAAAGAACTCTAGAGAATGTGAAGAGTCACCTACTCATATTGCCAAAAGTTTGTTAATTAGAGAATCTGAAAATGCATACTCGCCTACTTTCTACCTATCTATTTTAGTCTGCAATATTTCCACATTCTGTGCGAGTCTAATGCAAGACCCCAGGTGTCCATCTTTAATGCAGTGAGCCAGTGCATCTGCTCAAACGCATAATGCTGTTTTCTGCCACTGTGAATTTCCAGCAAAACAGCTTTTCATGAAAACAGAATGCTTTGAAAAGATATTGAAATAAAAGGAACATGCTACTTTTGCTTTGCCAGAGCTGAGAATATTTAAAGTCTCTATTGTGCTTTGATGTGTTTTTTTTTAATATGCTGCCTTCATTAATGAATAAATTTTTTTTTCCCAAACTTTCCATCTTTTCCCTGAAAATTATGAGTTTTTCCCTAGAAAATTTGACTCATGAAATGCTCATGTAAATATGCCCTGAAAATCAAAAAGGAGAATTAAAAATTTCCTACATTTGATAAATCAGTTTTTCTAGATATGTATTTTGTACATATTCTATTCCACAGAGAGAAGCTGATGGATTTCACTGATTGGTAGACATAGCTTACTCAAACAGAATGCAGTAAGATATAAATGTATTAATATTAACTTATTTTACAAGCATGATAGAGCTATTTCCAGGGAGAAAATGCACATAACAACTCACCCTAAATCAAATTTCCTATTATTTAGTATGTAGACCTAAACAGAGGATGTTACAAGTCCTCTTATAGTCCATGTTTACACAGGTCCTTATACAGGTCCTTATACATACCTAAGGACCTTACACAGGTCCTGGACACACTTCAGCACTGCTGAAAGGAGTAAGAGAGGCATCACGGAACTAATTCTGTTGCAAATTTTAAGTAGCTGCAGAACACTTGGATACTGAGTTTGGAAGTATACACCTTTTCTCAGGTTTAGACACAACCTGTGACAACTCAAGGCTCCTTTTAGTTATAGCAGTTTAAAGACAATTTTTCATAATAATCAGAATTATTTCTAGAATATAAAACAAAATCCAGAAATGTGCTTTTGAACTTTTCAACAATTTTTAAAAACAGGTCACAGATATCTCTGTACAAAACTTTAAATATTTATTAACAGCTGAGAAAATAGGTGAGGCCTGCACTATTTTATCTTTTGGCAATCTTCTTCCCAACAATATTTTCTGTAGCACATGGTATAGTGCTTTAGAAAGCTAAAACAGCTGTTTCACATTGAACTGTGCTCTTTTTCTGCACATCCAAGAACAGGAAAAATCTTCATGACACCCAAGAAAATGAATATAATTGTCCCCAAAGATGTTTTCTACTTTGTGAAATCTTTCCATTTATTGAAAAAAAACAAAGCTTTTGTACAACTACACAAACATGGTAAATGTTAGTGTTTGTTGGGAAATAGCTATCTGGGACATACCTTAGAGAGACATGCATATTTCTAGACTTTTTCTAGAAAAATTACTTTCTCTTTAGTGTGTTCAGTAGCACATCCTGACTACTAATTACGAAGTAAGAACAGATACTGTTCCTCAGCCCGGAAATCAAGACAACAAAACAACTCCTCCATAATCCTTTTAGGAATTTATTGTCAGGGTTTAACCCTAGCTGGCAACTAAGCATCAAGCAGCCACTTGCTCACTCCTCTCCACTCTCCAGTGGAATTGGGAAGAAGAATCAGAAAAAATGCAAAACACGTGGGGTTCAGAAAAGAACATTAAATAATTGAAACAAAGCAAAATACAATTATTCTAATAATATTAATTATAATAATAACAATAATAACAATGATTATGTAAAGGAGAGAGAGAGAGAAATAAAAACCCAAGAAAAACAAGTGATGCACAAGGCAGTTTCTCACCAGCCACTAACTAATGCTAAACCTGTCCCCTAACAGCGACCAGCTCCTGTTTCAGTAACAATCCCAATTTATATATATTGGGCATGACATTCTAGGGTATTAATAGCCCTTTGGCCATCTCAGGTGACTGGTTCTGGCCATGCTTCCTCACGTGTTCTTGTGCACTTCCTCAACTGCTAAAGTCCTATTAAAAATTCCTATTGACATTATGTTCATACTAAATCCGAAACACAGCACTGCATCACCTACTAAGAAGAAAATTAACTGTGCTCCAGCTGAAATCAGGACAGACATAAAACAATGAAAGAACACAGATTTATTTGCAAAGAGCATTACATGCAATTATTTTCAGCTAAAGCAATTAACACCTAGAGATTTTGAGCAGTAATCTAGAAAACCCTCATTTGTGCTTTGCAAAGATAAATGTCTTCGAAATCAGAGGCAACCAACAAGTCCACCCACATACCTAATAGCTACATAATCATACAGGTACAGACAAAGAAATGTGTCAATTCAAGGAGCAGTGGTTAAAAGAGGACGGCTTTTATCTTTTCACAACTTCTCAGTGTATCAGTAAGGAGAAAGTATTAAATTACTCCTACCCATTGACTTGTTGCAGCATGTAACTTGGTCAGGCAAAACCAGGTAAATACCTGGCTAAGGTAGGGAATCGTCATCCCAGTCCTCCTATAACTGAGACAGTCAGTTTCTAAGTGGCTTTTGAGGGCTGGACACACTTCAGCACTGCTACAGATTGTACAACTCCTTCCTCCAGCAAGTAGGCAATCAGCAGGCCAAGATAGCACTTACCTCAGGTTTACCACCTGAGGAGGAAAGGACCAAGAAGCTACACCTCTCCATGACTGGAGCAGAGTTATGGGGGAAATAATTGTAAAGCTGTTCAGTTTAGTTATTGGTGAGGACTTAATTCCCACACTATGACAAGCTATTCCATCACAGCTCCCGTCCTGCTTCCACACTGGTTCCCCTCCTTTTCTTTTTCTTCCCTCCAAAATATGAAAGATATACCTACTGTAATTTACATCTTGTGAGAAGCATTAAGTATTAGACACAACATAAGATGACACTGACATAAGAGATCTCTGGTATAATGCAAATTACTCCTCTATTTTAATGTACTGCAGTTTGAGAAGCAAAGTTATTCAAAATTGGCTCTTCACTGATTTAAGGTGCTACTGATTTGTAACCTGAATTTCAGGAAAGAAGACTTTTGTACCACTTTTCCCCCATAACTTAAGTTTATTTTTCATGTTTGGATGGTGAGATAGCAGCAAGGCTGTTTCTAAGAATTGGTGCAATAGGTTAAAACTATTTTTCTGCTTTATCATTATAAAATGTATAAAATATGTTTAGATTATATAAAAGACAATTCTTAGGGAAATCAAATTTTCTCACAGTGATACCTTTAAAAGCACTATCTTAATTGTACTCTAAAATCATGCTATTGTAGCATCTCATAGGACATGAAATTCATGTGCCTTAAGAGATCTCAGATTTAATAATTAGGATCATTTTTATTACTAGTGATTAGGAGTGATTTTGACTTCATACCTAAGTTTCTAATTAGCACACTGTAACAGAACTAGAAGAGAGCAATACTTTCAATAACACTGTGATAAAGAACAAATGCAAAATGTATCCATGAATATTTATAGTATCTTTTTAAAGGATGGGATGTATTTGATGGTTTGAAGAAACAATCTACTTTTTTATTTTCTTATCACAAATATGAAATTCAAAAGCTTCTTAAATAAAGAATTTCTTTATGGATAGTTTTGGAAAAAATGCTCATCAGCAACTGTAAGGAATAACAGCACAATAAAAATTGAGTAAGCACGTGAATGGAATATAAACCATACGTAAAGGGGTTCATGATCTCTGAAGTGCTAAATGCTACTGTTTCAAAGATCAGGGCTCCTACAGGTTTTAGATAGTATATTTTTACTATCTGCTTAAAAAAATCAGGGAATAAGCAACTCTGAAAAAAACCCCAAAATAAAAAACCTAAAGACAGAAAAGGTGCCACAGATAATATACAGATTAAATCCATATGATGCTATTCAATATCATGAAGAAGACATACCAAAAGGGGGTAACCAAAATTCAATATTGAAAGCATTCATCTTTAAAAATCATGGACAGGCAACATTCAGACATAACAAATATTCTGTATACTCAGGAATTGAGTAAGAACTTGTACACTCTATGATCCAGCTACGAGTGTCAGCGTTGTGTGATACACGAGTCATGGTGACTTTGCTCTGCAAGACATCTGGCTCTGTGGCATGAGGTTTTCTACTGTCCGTTTGTCATTTTGGCTGAAGTACTTATTTGTACTATAATACCAACAGTGTAAGAAATTAAAAGACATTTAAGTGAGTAACTTTTCCATTATGCCTTCTCACCAGGACATAGCAATGAAGTCTTTCTTAGAGAACATCTAAACTTTATTCTTCAATATATGGAATTTTTAATGATAGTGCTCATCCAAGCTTTTACACTTTATAGAGAAAATACAATTGTGGCAAAGGTCTTTTAGCATCTTTTTCACATCAACATAGCTTTTTAGTATTTTGAGCTTCCAGGGTGGCACGTTTAGTGTGCTCATCATAAAGATGCCTGAAAACTAAGAAATGGATCTCTCTTGAGGTCAAGAAAAGATTACTCCTAGCTAATGTGAGTCAGATTGTTAGTAGAAAAATACTCCTTCAAAATAACTTTTAAAGAAAAACTGTGGTAATGCTCACAAAATAATGTTACAATATATATTCTGTGTAGCATTTTGAATGTAAATGTTCTGTGATAATTGGCAATGTTTTCAGTAACACCAATATTGATATATGCTCTGTGCTTTACTCAAGGTATGTTTTTCTTATTTCAAACTATTTTTTCCTGTTACTTTTCCTTCTGTTCTGGGGGGTTACTTTACAAATATAAACAATTAACAATTATGTAAAAGTAGTAAGACTGTACAAATAATGCAATTCCATGGACTACACTGTAGTAATTGAGTGTGAAACACAGTTCTGTGACCATTACTGAAATGCCAGTGCATTTCTAGAAATGCAGTTTGCTTCAAGCTAATGTTTTACTAGAAAAATAGAATTATCAGCATATCTTGTTTTTCTTACCAAGTAAAAAAAATGTCAGAATCAGAGAATATTCAGAGTTGGAAGAGGCCCTTCAGGATCATTCAGTCCAGCTCCTGGCCTTGTGCAGGATATCCCAAGAATAACTCCACCTGATCACATTGTTCAAACACTTTTTGAACTCTTTCAGGCTGGTGCTGTGACCTCTTCCCTTGGGGAGCTGTTCCAGCCACCCACTGGGTGAAGAACCTTTTTCTAATATCCAATCTAAACTTCGTCAGCTTGATGCCATTCCCTTGGGTCCTGTCACTGATCACTACATATATATTTTTAAAAATGAATAATGTTCTGCAAGTACATCATCTGAGTTTCAAGTAAGTCATAAGTCTGCAGCCTCAGATGTACAGAAGGCAATTAAGCTTTTTGTCTTCTGCTAATTGAAGCTGCATGACATGGTAATTCTCTTGGGGAATTATGATGTCTGAAGAACAAAAATTATAACAGGTTTCCCTCAATTCAGTAAGATAGGTTGCACAGATTCTTGAAGTTTAAAATTTGTTCTGCATAATTTCTGAGATTGCATATTTGATTCCATGGCAAAAACAAGAATGTATAGGGATGTTCAAATTCAGGATTTTACACACAGAAGAAAAAATACCCAAATATTTTAGCATTAGCATGCAGATTAGTAAAAAAAATAGAAAATCAGTTTAGAACCATTCTGTAGCAACTCTGGTAAAGCTTTATTACATATCTCATTCTTTTTCCTGGCTGGATGTGAAGGACTGCCAGGTTTTCATTTGTATTCCAGCTTTATCTGGAATTGATTTACATCATTAAGGGTAGTTTTGTCTTCTGGACAAAAGGCATGCAATTCTTACAAATTATTCTCTTAATTCCCAGCAAATGCAACACAGCTATTATTCAACCAAATTATACTTATTGCCATGGAGGTTTTGAAGATATCTTAGAGCTGTACAGACAGCTCAAACACATAGAACTGCATACCTCTCCAGTGATAATCTCTACCATAACTGTCCTTTACATATCTAAAGATATATTATGTCAGAGTAATCATATTAATGTGACAGCTGCTTGGCATCACAGTATACTTCACTGCATATATCAGTTTCAAAGTACAACCTATTCTGGATTGTTTAAGCACTAAGACAGAAGTTTTGAATAGACCTTGTCCTCAGTAGGTCAAGTGATTATAGCAAAGCAGCAACAGGCAACAAAAACGGAGCCATAGAGCAGTCTAGTAAGGGCTAAACACATATCTACCTTTTGTGGGATTCTCCTGCAGACTAGGAGACCTCTCTTTTCTTCTGATTTTTTTTTACTAAATATTTTACATTTAAATGTTATACATAGAAGGTTCTCCCTTCTTTAACAGTGAATTTTAGGGATTGTAAGAATTTTATGAATCTGGGAAAACTTTACTGTGCAAAACTAAAGTTGCTGAAAACAGCAATCTCCATTTATTAGAATAACAATGACAATTTATACATACATGAATACATAAGAATCACTGATTGAATCATATTACTAGATTATCTTTAGGTTTCTATTCAGTCTGAAGATACAAATAGCATAATAATACCAGTTTTTTCAAGAGAGTGAGAGAAATGTAGAAAGAAAGAAAAAAATAATTTTCATTTACTGGTAAGTCTTAGTCATTATATTATCATTGTTAAATCAAAATCCCAGTACGGTATAAAACAAAATGTAGTGCATATGTGTCACCTATGACACAATTTTCAGTCTTTGCTTTTTCCTTTTAAGTCACTGGCTTGAGATATTTCATTTAAATACAACTAACTTTTCTCTTAGAGTACTATTAAATGTTCATTTTTAATTTCATTCTGTATATACAGATGATACCTCCTATAAAGCTACTCTTGTTCTAAAGAAGCAATGCCCCCTATATACTTCAGTTCCAAATAGGCATGAATACAGGTTCTTAGAGTACAAAAATTTCCACCAATTCTTTAGAAAAGTTAGAGAAATTAGTATTTTTAAAAATTTTATATTCTCTTTTGGTAAGGATGAGGATCTCCAGAAAATCCTTCACATAAAGCAGATTTCCAAAAAGATTTCACTCTTTTATCCCACCATATCTAAGACTACCACTGCTGCTTTTGAGATGAGATAAAACTGCCAATGTGTTATGTGTTGATTTAAGAAAAATAAAAAATGTCAGACTCTTTACATTTTGAACACTTAGAGGTTTTAGCATCAAATATGGGTCAAAAATCACTAAACATATCAACAATTGACAGTCATTAAAACAAATCACACAAAATGGCACTTATATGGTAACACGATGTGACAGTACTACTGCTTTCATAAATAAAGAACTAAAATCAAACTTTCACAGTAAAATATTTCACTAGGCTAGATTGCAAAGTTTGACATGGTTAATTTATCACTATAGGAATCAGACAAAGCTCATCGGCTGTAGTCAGGAAGCTCAATATTTCATTAAGATTGCAGTGTAGCTAGGATTTCAACATTCCTTTTATTAAAAATAATCATCGAGAAGTTAAATGATAATTGTTAACCTCCTACACTAGAATTTGGTCTCACATATAACTAAAGACTGAAAAGAAAAAAGTAGTCATGATCAATAAAACTGCACTGGTCTCACTGGGTAGAGAAAGCAGAAGGATAGATTCAAGGAGTAGTTAACAATTTGTTCAGAAATCCAGAGAAGCAAAAGAACTCTAAAAAATACTGATCAACCTTTTGCAATCACAACTAAAACTATAGGAAGGGTCAGTTTTAATATTCTGAATTAAGCCACTTTTGCTTGCATTTGGACTATGCTTTATGACTTCATTACCACACAGAAGAGCACTAACAGATAATAGTACAAGGACTGTACCAGGCAAGAAAGTTTCCTATTTATGTCCTTAACCCAGACCCAAGAAAGACAGCTAATTTTGCAAAGAGGAAGGCTGATCCAACACAGAGGAACTTCTGTTCCCCTCAGAAGAGAGACACCTGCAACTATAACCTGTCTTTTCTTCTTTTTGAAGGGAGTCTTGATATGAGGTGTAGGTCTTTCTGACCTTGGAAACACCGCTAGTATAGATGGGGCATCAACCACATCATCAATTGATGAGTTTCCACACCCAGAGCCTTTTACCCAAGGACTGAGGCATCTGGAAATGCCAAGTGGGCATGGAGGGGGTTTGCCTGCCACCACAACCATATGCTTGCCTCCATTAACTCTTTTACTGCCTTCTGCCTGATAGTCGGAGGATATAAGATCCCCTTGATCTTACAGTTTTCTTCTGGTGGCTTTCCCTGTTTCTATCTCAGACTCCCTGATGCTCCTTCATCTTTTTACATCCTCCCAAAACTCTGACAACAGACTGCACAGGTAAGTGCTTGGTCACACCTCACACCATGGTTCTCTCTACTCCCAGCTGCTTACTAAGTAAAGGCCTGGAAATGCTCTGGGGAAAATACTGAAAAACAAAGTTCAGCAAGGAGGAGTTCATGTGTTTGCTATAGTTCACCAGGGACAATCTTAGGAGCCACTAACAAAGAAGCTTGGTGTACCACTCCAAGAGAGACATACAACAAAGGATGGCATGACATGGAAGAGTAGGCACACTCTGTTGAAAACAATGCAGCTTTTGAGAACTAAAACAAAGAAACTACCCAAAATGGTGACTGAAAGCTGAACTTTGCTTCATAAACTCTGTATAAACTTTTTGCTACAGGCTGTCTTGAGAGGAGTAGGAAGTGAATGAGGCTATCTATAGGCAACATGAAGCAGCCTCTGAGTCACAGGCTCTGTTTCTTTTGGGGGACTTTAACTACCCTAACATCTGCTGCAGAACCAGAAACAAACACAAACAGCCCAAGAGGTTCCTGGAAAGCACAAATGCCAATTTCCTGACACAGGTAGTGGAGGTCCACAGGGAATGCTGTGCTGCTCAGCTGATACTAACAGGGAAGGCCTTGCTGGAGGGTGGACCATGAGAGTGTGGAATTCAGTACCAGATGAGGAGAAAGCAGGGCAGCAAGTAAGTTTACAACCACAGACTTAAGGAGAACTAAGTTTAGTTTTTTCAGGAATCTTCTTGGAAGAATTCCTTAGGAACACATCCTGCAGGGTAAAGGGGTCGAAGAGAGTTGGTTGATATTCAAAGACCACTTTCCATAGGCTCAAGAACAATCCCTTCAAATGTGTAAGAAATCAGGCAAAGGGGAAAAAAGACCTGATGGATAAAGAACTTCTCTCATTACTCAATGGTAAGCAGGAAACACACAGGAGCTGGAAGCAGAGTCAGAGAGGATGTCAGAGTAAGTAGAAATGACACAAGAAAAACAAAGGCCTGTGTGGAATTAAATCTGAACAAAGATGTCAAGGACAGCAAAAGTGGATTCTTCAAATACATCAGTTACAAAAGGAAAACAAATGATAAAGTAGGCCCATTGCTAAATGCTGGGCCTGTTATTAAATGAACCATCTGGAGCAATCCTCTGCAATGTGCTCTAGGGTGACCTGGCTTGAGCAGGGAGGTTATACCAGATACCCACCCAGGTTATACCCACGGGGTCCCTTCCAACCTGATCCATTCTGTGTTTCTGAGCTCCTCTAACTCCAAAACACATATTACTTTTCACACTCTCATATATGCTAACACCTAAAATCAATCAAACACCTAAATCTAAACATGCAACTACAGCTGTAACTTTACCTTTTCCTCTCCTTCAGAAAAACCCATTGCAAGTGTAGCGTAACTGGAGATAGATGACAGGAGATTCCACCTTTGTATTCTGGGATGATCAACAGGCTACATCTATCTCCTCCCCCATAGGGATGCCTATTGGGTAACACTTGAATAATCAGCTCTATTTGATTGGGTGCTTCTTCCAAAAATTCAGAAAATAAGCTTGTGTTAGTCATCATACTTTTAAAAATATACAGTAATCTCAAATTTTAATGTATTTGGCTCTACTATTCATATTCTAGGTATTCACTGTCCATCTGCAGACAGTGTATGTATCACCATCAATCCAGTAAGAACCTGCATTTCTGTGGCTCAGTAAACAACATTGTTTTGCACCTGGCCATGCAAGTTACTGAAGGTGACCACACTTCTAAATCCTGCCATAAGAGTTCATTGGTCATAACCAGGCATACAGTGTATCAGAGTTCATTGGTCATAACCAGGCATACACTGTTTGTAAATCCATAATCATGGCAGTTCTCATTGAACCCTACCAGACTTACATTGTCACTTGGCTCTCCATTTTTGTTGCTTAGTGTTTAACTGGCCATCACTTAATATCTAAGCCTAGCAGCTCCCAATCCCTCTGATACCAGAGTAACAGCTATAATGCAAGGGAATTTATTTTCTGCCAATTTTAACTTAGAAGAAGTTGCCTTACTCTTAAGGCAACACATGCTCTGCACCCTGAGATCTGAACAGCTGCATGTTTTCTTGGGAACTTGCTCTGGGTAGCCACATCAGTTCTGGTTAGTGCAGAAGACATCACTTCTTCCAGGTGGATGATACTCCCTAGGAGGATGATGGTCACCAGCTCACCGTTTGAACAGATAAAGTGTCAACACCATTAGTGTGCATCCCTCTGCATTAACTGCTGCACCATTCCCTGGTAACTCACACTCCCGAGGCTGTTTTGTAGACGTATGGAGGTGGCCACAACTCCTCTGGCAATGATCAGACCTTGTAAGCATCTCTCCCCAGAGCCACTAGACGCGTGTGGGTCTTCCTATGCTCTGCAACTCCCCTGCCTCAGAAAACCCTGCTGTGTACCACAATCTGCTGCTCCAATGAGGACCTGGGTCAGCGCAGGAGAAGCTTGTATTGGTAATTGGTTTATCTAACACTGTACTGACTTAATTATCAAAACCCACAAACTATCACTTTGGTTATCTAGAGTCTTCCCCTATCAAGTATACTGCTTAAGATTTGCCATTTAGCAGATATTAAAAGTTTGTAGCTTTCTGTTTAGACAAGAGGCAATTTCAATGCAAATTAAGAACAGAAGTCAGATAATTCACCAAAAGCTCTTAGTGGTGCATTCCCAACCTTGCCTAAGTTACAAGCTGTAACCTGCTGTGGAAAATAATATATTCACCTTTCTAATTATTTTAGTATAAAGATCTACCAAGAAATTGCAGTTTAGAAAATTTTGTGCTCTATAACCATGCCACAAAATAAATAAATCCTAGAGCCTACCTATAATATGGCACCAACACCCATAAAAGCAGAAAAGACTGTATACTGCTACTCTGATTTTAAAAATATTAACTTGTTTTTTTGTTCACACTGGTGGTTAGTATAGAAAATACTTTGATTTACATAGTTTATGCTTCAAACCCTCATTCTTAAAATTTCACTGTATTAAACTGTTCTGATTATGATTGTGAATTCCTTCTTCATAGTTAAATATGTCAATCCATAAAACTGTTTGCTCTATTTAGCAACATCACCTCCTTTTGCTTTTGAAGGAACTCGGGATTATGCAGTGAAGTAATCTGACCTTCCAACCAAATCCTAAGGAAAATAGGAAAATATTAAATCTATATGAGAAGCTATACCTAAGAAATCTAAATAATATCAAGAAGTCCTATAAAACAGAAATCAGTGACATAGAAACTCAAAAGAAAAAAATTCTCAGATGTGACACCGGCTCGAACTGACAACTGTCATTTTGATAATTTCTAAATGAAAGACATGAGCTTCTAATCACAAAACATAGAAGAAACCAAAATAAAGCTAAATGTTCCTATTTTTATAAAAGTCTGAAAAAGAAGTGAATTTGAGTTTTAATTAAATTAAATATTTCTCTTTCCTTTAAAAATAATCCCATATTTCCAAGAAGCACTATGCTTTTTCATTACATAAAACCCTCCATAAAAATCCCACTGTATTAAGAAATGTTTTCCATTTTCAGTAAAAATGTTAATTAAAAAAAAATTAGCTGGTAAGCTCTCAAAGATGTCTAAATGTGCATATGGTCATTCCCTACTCCTTAAAGTCATTCCTACCGAAAAACTGCACAAGTTTAAGCTTTTTCAACCACAAGTACTTTCTTGACCAAGGGGTCAGCACTGTCAGTTAAGCTCAGATCCATAAGCCTATGCATAGTGGAAATTTTCACACTAGACCGGTTAGCACAGAAGATAGTTTATTTATAGGACCAGCTTAATCACTCGAGAATTTGTGTCACCAACTCTCTTAACCACTTTCCACTCTCAAGGAACATCATGTATTATCAAAACTTGTTGATCAGATTGAGTTGATAAAAACAAGGTGGAACAAAGGGGAAGGATTACTATAACATATCTTTTACATCATTGCAGAACTAGTTGAGAGGCTCTATGATTGATGGAGATCTACATCAACGATCTACATTCAAACAAAAGCTAATACAAGACCTTAGCTCAGAATTAATATAAAATCATCTTACTGATATGAAAGGATGGGGTCTTTGCAATACCTTTGGGCCACCTGGAACATAATGGTTACCATATTTACATAAAATTCATCACCAGCCCATGAAACCTTCAAAGTAATGGCTATGTAATATACCATAGCGGGTTATGCCATAGCACAGGGACAAAACGCAGAGCAAAAGAAGAGGATGGTTTCCTTTAATGTTTTTTCAGTTGACAGTCATCAGCATATAGGCAAATATATGATGCATAAGAAAATCTTTAGGGTCCAAAACCTGTGTTTTATATACCTAGATTAAGTTAAATGGGTGATCGCATGCACTAGGTAAAGAAAAATGTTATTGAGAGATAAAAAACAAGAATTTTATGAAGAAGTTGTAATCAGTACGCAATGCTCCCTAAGTCTGAATTTCAAACAGCTAGACAAATACAGCAAGCCAAGAAGATCACCTATGAGAAGATCACCTATGAGATCCCCATTTTACCAATTCTACTACTATTCTCATAGTGACAGTGGAAAATCCAATTTACTGCACATACAAAGATGGTATTTAATATCATGTATTTAGTTCTATTTACAAAACTAATACTTGCAAATGTTAGGATAACAATTTAAGAACAAAAACATTTCTAGTACAGCTACTTTATGCCCAGATTTTGCTGCTTTGAAGAAAACAAACATTTAGAAACTACACCATTCAAAAATTATGCATCTGGCCACCCCAAATGAACGACATGGACTGTACTTGTTCCTCTCAATATATTTACGTTATGCATCTTCTTCCTTCAGGAATGTTAATTTGCACTTGGAAGTTTTCTCTTTTCTCTCAAACAAAAATCACTTAGGTTAAAAATATTTAGCCATTGGCTGCTTTCCTTAAAAAGAGCTCTACAGTTCAAGGTTCTATATTAAGTGATAGGTCAATCCTTGCCTTCTGATCTAAAATAAGAAGAAAATAAGTTTGCAACATCAACTCTCCTTTCATACAGATCAGATATAATGAAAGTCTACCAAGTCTCATCCATAATCCCATCCCCCTGACTGCTCAGTAATCATTTCATCACACTCAGGTTGACAAGGATTTTAATCTTAATTTTCCTCTTTTAAAGTAATCTGATAGCAAAGGATAAACATCTAGTATAGCTCCCTTACATCTATGTTGCTTACCTGCTCTTGTAATCTCTAGGCTTTCATTTTGTTCCACTTATTTTGAAAATCATGACCAAAAAGGGCTGAGTCACATATACCTGGAAATACTGGAACAAATGTTTGTAATTTACAGAAAGCTGTCTGGGACAGCACAAAGCTCTGAATTATACAAACATTTGGTCAGCAAATACTCCTCTGACACCTGGTTCTATGCTAGTCATAATTACTCAGCTATATAAAAAAGGAAATCTCCCAAACAGACTTAAACACAGAACCCAAAAAACTAAACTGTAGTTTCCTGTATTAAGAAACATATCACTTCAATAAAGACATTGAGAAGCTGGAGCAAGTCCAGAACAAAGCTGATGAAGTATCTAGAGAGTAAGTCCTATGAGAAGTGGCTGAGGGAGCTGAGATTGTTTAGCCTGGAGAAAAGGAGGTTCAGGGAAGATCTTTTCACTCTCTATTCCCTGAAAGAAGGCTGTAGTCAAGTGAGGGTCAGCCTTTTCTCCCATATAACTAGCAACAGAACAAGATGACGCAGCCTCAAGCTGCTCCAGGAGAGGTTCAGATTGAACAGAACAAATTCCTTCACAGTAATGGTTGTCAAGCATTGGAAGTAAAATCCAGGGAAGCGGTGGAGTTACAATCCTTGGCAGTGGATGTGGCACTCAGTGCCATAGTCTGGTTGGCAAGGTGGTGTTTGGTCAAGGGTTGGACTCAATTATTTCAGAGGTCTTTTTCAACCTTAACAATTCTGTGATTCTGGAAGGAATGGCAGACATATTCAGCAAACCTTCTTCTCCTACATTTTCCACTAATCTAACCAATCACATCCAGGAAAGAGCTGCAAATTCTCAATTTCTATTTAAAAGCTATCCAATTTCTACTTGCTATAATGAGATAATTTTTACCATGACTAGTTAAAGAATTAGATGAGATTATTGAAAACAGAAAATTCCTAAGGGAAAAAAAAGATCATGACAGTTATCTCAAAGGCAGCTTTTATAGTGACCACAGTATTTTTCAGATAGATGGGGTGTCTTGAAACTATGATGAACTGGAAAGTGCCCAGGCATTGTAGGCAGTTCTGTATATATAAAGTCTACACTGCAAACTACAGCAGCAAAATTACCCAGCCAGCAGGTATCAGTTATAAAAGCAAACACCTCTCACAAGGATAGAAATACTTTTCTATGGTAGTCAAAAGGCTCACAATCAAAAGGACATCTGCAATATAAGTCAAGCTTTCTTAGTCAGAAGACGGAATCTGGAATTTCTCCAGAATCATATAAGTGCTGCCCTACTGCAAGACTTTAATTCCTCTATCATCAAGGAATTTATTTTTAATACTGTAGAAGAAAACCAATAAGTTACAGACCAGACGGTTAGCTGAATATCATACAGTATCAAGTAACATGATTTTTTCTGCTGTATGTTCTGCTCTCTTTCTCCAGCAATCATTTCTATAGAAAATATGTTGCCTTAACATCAAAAGATAATGTAGATGGCTACCTTCTCATTAAGGGGATGACAAACATGAGACACCATGCTAAAGACTAAGGTTCCTATACATTATCTCTTTCTCAGAATAGGAAGGTCTTGAAAACAAAGTCTGTATTTGCAATGGCTTGTTTATTTACAGTCAAGCTGATGTAAACTCGCTCAACAACATATCCTACTCTCCTACAAATTATTTGCTCTGATGTGCAAAAAGCAGAGGAATATATAATTTTTTCTAATCCAGGATATTTTCTACATCCTCTGCTTGTGTTCATATGCCCTTATATCTACCTAGTTTCATAAAGTTAAATTTTCTGAACTGTGAAGTTAACATATTCATTACTTATTTTACGAGTGCCATGACAATCTATGTATGATATTGTTATGAAACCTTCTAACACAGCCCCTTCCTTCTCTGCTGGAAAAAAGCAACAGTAACACTGATTTTCCACCAAGAGAATTTTCTGTCATAGTGTCACTCTGTAAAATATAGGCTACTGGACAAACTGGAAGATGATGTAGGCTACAGTGTCATCCTTATGATGTTGACATAGCTTTAAGATTTATATTTGTCAGACTTGGACAGTGTAGTCTCTCAGCTTGCCAAGTGCCCTGCTGTGATAAGGTGCAAGGAATAAGTAAGCTGCTTAAGTTCAGAGCTGACAAGACAGATGTAATGCTTGCTGGTAATGAAAACAACACACAACCATTCCTGAAGACCACACAGCTAAATATGCTGAACATGCCTAGCAAATGATCTCACATCACTACATGTACACAGAAATTATGCCGCCTCTCCAGAAACAAAACAGTGTTGTCTGTCATTTGGGACATTTAAGACTCATCTCCAGGGCAAGCTGTAGTGGCTGTCTAAGAAACCATACTTTCTCCTGGTAACAAAGAGATCCCAAACAAAACAGCAGCATGAAATAAATTAAATGTTTTAAAAGGTGCACAGTAAAACAAGGCAGACAAATCACTAGTCTCTAAAAGACTGTGCCATTTCTCCACCAATAAAAATTTATCTAAAACTGATACCTTATCATTTTTCTTGGAAGCTGCATACATAAAGCGCACAGAGAGCTAACGGAAGAAAAAAGTAACCCCAGGCAGCAGCTCAGCCATCATTTTTTCTCTTTAAAATGAACATTAACTTGAGTTACTTTAAACCCCCAGAATTTGCTGAGCAAATCAACTTACTACTTTCCTCATCAGCTCCTTACAAATATTATTTCAAATAGCAGTCAGCTTCCTAAAAGAAAACCAGTATCTGTTCATGAAGACAAGGTCTCAAAATTATAACTTGAACTGGACCTCTCTCCCTTCAGGGAACAAGTCTCACAGTAATGTTCCAAGGATCACCACAAAAACAGCTTGTGGCAGAGAACTTTAACTGAAGGAAACAACAGGAAAAAATTAGTTAAAAATACTAAACCATCCAAATTTAACTGCTGTTATCTGTAATTTCTCACTGAGCTGAGTTTTGAACTATTTCCAATTATAGCCAAGTAATAAATTTATCAATTATGAATCATTCTATCCTTAAAATACATCAAATCTATGAAAAGCCAAGCAGCATAAGTAACAAGCAGAAGTGACTGGGCAAATGGAAAGCTATGATCTAATCACAAACACTGAAACGTGGTGGGACAAATCACATGACTGGAGCACTCCAATCGACAGATACAAACTATTCAGAAGGGACAGGCAAGGAAGGAGGGGCAAGCAATTTGCCCTCTCTGTGGACTTGATTGCATAAACCTGTCTTTGAAAAACAGCAATGAACAGGTCAAGAACTTGTGGGTAAAAATTAGAAGCCAAGCCAATAAAAGAAATCTCATGGTTTGTGTTTATCACACACCACTCAATTGAGGGGACCCCGTTGATAAAACCTTCACCTGCAGCAAGCATCACTCTGGCAGGTTCCGATCCAGCTGCAGGGACTTGTCAGGACAGTC
>VZUI01066610.1:0-58717 GCA_013401135.1 Cettia cetti | reverse complement strand
GGCCCCGAGCCCGGCCCGCTGGGAGCGGCCCCCTTCCCGTGGGCCGCGGGGCCGTTCCCGGGAGCCCGTGGGCGGCGGCGGGCGCTCCCGGCGCGGCGGGCGGGAGCGGAGTGCGTTCCGGGCACCGCGTGGTGCTGCCCACGGACGGACATGGGTGGCCCGGGGGTGGTGAGCAGCAGAGGGCTGGGTCCTCCTGGAAGTTCGGGCTGCGGGCGCCACTGGCATGTTAGAAAATACTCAGAAGCGAGAGTTTTCTTGGAAAGGGCAGAGGCTTGTTCGATATCTCAGCTCGAAATTGTGGGTTTAACTATTTATTTGCTGGCTGTTCTTGCTCTCTGTTGGAGCCTGAGTGGCTCAGGCCAGGGACGGTGTCCTCACTGTTCTCAGTACCAGCTCCCAGGCTGGCACCAACCCTAAGATGTTTCCACTTGCCCTGGGTTTGGTCAGTTTGATGTTTGTATCGTCAAGAACTTAGAAGCCTGAGCAGCGATCTCAGCCACAACATTTTTCTTTGATCTCTAAAGTACAAGCAAAAGGCGTAGAAGCAGCGTGGCTTGTGGCTGGCCTTCATCCTGAGGCACGTGAGTCCCCTGACTGACCCACATGTCGCTTCCATCCCCCGCTGATTTTATGGTATTGAGGTGGATTTTTGAAGTTTGTCACCTAAAGCAAAGTTCACTGGCATTTGGTAGTGGAGCAGGTTGGATGCAGTTCAAGAGTGGGAAGCTCAGTGCTGGTAGCCTCCCCCTCTCATCCATGTGCTGGATTTTGAAGCAAGCATCACACCTGCAATGCCAACCACTGGGTTAAAAAGTTGTGCAGTGTAATCCCTGCCTCTCCAGCCACAATTGATTGCTGAGGGAGGATGAAAGGTGGAAAAGTCCTTTGTGTGTTTTGGCACTGCACGATTGCTCATGTGGGATCTGGGGAGGAGCAGAGGAAGCTCTCACCAGGGAGCCGGGTGCTGTTCCACGGGAGCAGGGTCAGCCTGGCCACCTTGGCGTCGGCCTCACCAGCTCTGGTTCCCGGCCTCTGGTGTTCCCACTGCTGTGTGTGGCCTGCAGAGCACCTGTGTAGGCAGGCACTGGCTGTGTCTGAGGGCAGCTCTCAGTCCCTGGAGCCGTGGGCAGGCTGCAGGTGGGCTCCTTGCTGCAGAAACCCACCCCAGAGCTGTGCCAGGCACCCAGGCTCAGGTGCTGTGCTCTGTGCCAGGTGAGAGGCACATGGCTGCTGCTCTCTTCCCCCAGCCTAGACACTGTTGAGACTACTCAACAGTGTCCTTCTGAGTGCAGAAACGCAGAAGCATAGACAGTTGGGGTTCCTGTAATGATTTCTAGTGGGCACAGTTTTGGGTTAAATTACCTTTCCTATCAGCTGGTGTGAGATCAGAGACAGCCATTGTGTGCACGTTTCTTAGATTATTTTTATTCTTACAGTCTTTACTGCCTTAGAACCAGTTTCTCACATACAAGTTTAGCAATGCCTCTAGCTACCATAAAATGCCTTTCAACCTTGCCTTGCCCAGGTCTGTTTTCTCCTAGTTCAGTCCCTCCATCCCCGAGCTCCCCAGCCACCCCTGCTTTCAGACACATCTTCTGTTAGAGCAGCAGAGAATGCAGGTGTTAATGGAAAACTGCTGTGGAGGCAAGTGTAGCTGTGCATTAGCAACAAGGTCAGAAGGCTGATTCTTAATCTGGGGATCTGCTGTCGCTGTCTGTTGCCCAACCTTGGAGGTTCGCTGGTGTTTTGGAAAGGACTGCATTGCTGGCAGTCAGGGTTTTTAATATGCAGCTCTAACAGGCTTGGGGGGGACAGTCAGAGAAAAGTTGTGCAAGAGAAATCTGATCACTGCTACAAGGTTAAGAAGAGGAAAAATAACACAGCATCTGTATGGCAAGATGAGGGATGGGAAGTCGAGGGGATCATGTTCAGGGTGGTTCTGTCTGTGGGATAAGAGCTGAGCTCCCACTGGAAGCTCTCTGCTCTGCCTGAGCAGCCTTGCTCCTGGGTTTCCATGCTAAAAAGTGGAAGTAAGTAGGTCAGGAACACGCACTGAGATAAATCCACCTGCAGACTCAGAACTGCCTTGTGCACAGTAAAACCAGCACCATGTTGCAGAGTCCTTTGTTTACCTTCATTGTCTGTACATGACTAAACTTGGCAGCACACCCCTCTCCTGGTGCAGCTTCCCAGCACTTGCTTTACTTTCCTGTATTGTGCTCCATTGGTTGTGCTGGAAAGTTGTTATTTCTAGAAGCTTTACAGGTCTGAAGTTCATGCATTTTTTTATTTGCATTTGAGAAGCAATGCTAGTCCTTGGGGCAGTGCTTGGTCAGTGTGCCAAAGATGAAAACCAGAGCGTGACTCCTCCTGTGGTGGCAGTGGCTGTCACTTCTGCTCGGGTTTTTGCCATAGTAGCACGGCTGTCTTGGGATTACCTCCTGCCCTTGGGATTGGATGAGACTGGGAATGGTGAGTGGATCCTGGCTTGGCAGGCTGGGCCGTGCCGAGTACCTGGTGTGCTCTGCCTTTGCTGTTGGTATCCCTGGAGCCTGGAGGCTCAGCTGCAGGTTGGGCTGGGGCTGAGGTGGGCGGTGGTGCCAGCTCAGGTCAGGGCACTGTGCGAGGTAGGGTGGGATCAGTCCCTGTCCCTGGCAGAGGGGTTCCTGTGGGACAGGAGGTTTCCCAGGCTGCTGCTGGCAGCACACTCTTGCAGAGCTGCGGGGAGCAGCCGCCCTGTCCTGTCCCCAGAGCTGTGTGTGGCCCGAGCAGCTCGGGGCTGCAGGCGGGTGGACACAGCTGTGCCAGGGCACACAGATGAGGGCATCGCAGATCTCCCCTGCTAACCCTACCCCGAGAGCAGCATGTTAGTTCCCTGCTCCTGCTGTCCCAGCAGCTTTCTGAAACTAAGGTATGCACAAGAGTAAGGCACAGAGACTCGGAGAGTTATCGGCTGGTTCTTGGTTTCTGTCAAATACAATTCATTCCTTCGGCTCTCTTGAAATCTGAGAAACATGCTCTTCTGACACCATTAATGTTTTTGTTGGTGCTGATCTTTGCACTTTGCATTAGTCTGACTCTTAGCGCCTGATTTCTGTGATGTTTGCATGTTATTGTAGCAGGGTCGCCCAGACAGCCAGTTTCAAGGCTAGGTTCCTGAGAAGTTTTGGCCAGATAGAAAGTTTACAAATGGGTTTAAATGTAGTTCCCAGATGCAGAGAGTGCAGGGTGGGTAACTCAGGGTGTCATACACAAAGCGCAAGATATTTCAGCACCTCTAAGTGCCTGAGCCAGCAGCTGTGGGACCCTATGGATGTTCTGGAGCTTGGCCCTGCCGAGACCACTGCGGGCTGCAGCCTAACCATGCTCTGCTCTCTCTCTGAGCCAGTCCCAGTGGTGTGAAGCTGCTGAGAAATAAATGCAGAGCTTGTAGCTCTGCCCACAGATGTCTTAGAACCAATTTGAGTTTAATGATGGCAGTAGAGCAGCTCTAATATTTCACTGTGGGCTCTTATTAAAAGAAATCCTTGTTGTACCTAAAGTGGGAAGTTTGTGGGAAGCTGTGGTTTCCACAGGGGAGGCAGAGGGAGGCACCTCCACGTCTCTCACCTCTCCTGACAGGATGTCCTGCAGAAATGTTTTCATTAGGGCCACCTCTGGAGCTAATGCCCATTCATTTAGTCAATTTATTTGGATTCATTAAACTGTTTATTTAGTTTCATTTATTATTCAGCTGAAATTTAATTTGCATTTGCTGTAGTGACACCAGCATTCACAGGTTAGCGGTTACACATACATGCTACTGTGAGCTTGCTTTGGCTGGAGTTGAAGAAATGCAGCTCAGCTTCATGAGACCTGACATTCTAGGATGTTCCTCCTCTTCCCAGAGGTCTCTTGGTAAGGAAGAGTTGAAGCTATCAGTACATCTGAAGTCCTTAAAAAATCACAAATCACAAGAAAAACACAATGCTTGTGTGATCTGAAAGTTGGTGCTGGCTCATGGTACTGAGGGGTACCCAATTGTGAGGCTTCAGAGCTCCAAGCCTGTCCTGTGCCAAAGGAGTGATGCCTGGATGCTGGAGGCAAGCAGTGGCCTGCTTGGCCACAGCCTGGTGGCCAGACCCCAGACCTCAGACGACCTGGTGCTTGGAGAAAGCTCCAGCTCCATAATCCCTGCTTTAGTTGCCATGATTTTCCTTAAGTAGCATGGAGAGAGGAGAGGTGTTAGAGGATTGTGTGTGTGGTTTTGTGGTTTGTTTGTGTTTTATATGGCAGAGCAGTGTGAGAGGAGAGAAAATTAGTCTAGAATCTACTTACTGGCTCACTGGCTGAATGCTTTGTGCTCTCCTGTTTAGTATGGATGGCTGTGCCGGGCCTGGGCGTGCCATAGTAACTGCCCTCGCCTTGTAATTCAATGCATCTCACTTGCTCAGGTTTGGCACAGCACCCGTCCCAGGCTGCACTGGTGTGGCACTCGAGATCGGGCTATTTATAACCGCCCGGCCGGGGCCGGCATCCCCCCGGCTGCTGGGAAGCCGTGCGCGCCCGGCTGTGCTGCGGCGCGGCGGGACAGCGGAGCCGCGGGAGCGGCCCATGGCAGCTGGGGACGGGCGAAGGCCTGCGGCGGATGAAGGTCTCCAGACAGCGCTCGGGGGAAACTGCTCAAGCCCAGCGTCCGGTTCTGGTGAGCACACGGGAGGTGGGATCCTGTGCGGAGTCAGCTGCTGCTCCTCGCGTGTCCTGCCACGCTGGGGCACAGTAGGCATTCTCTGGAGAAGGCATCTGAGCGCGAGAAGGCAGCGGAGGGCAGGGGCTGCCCGTGGGAGTGTGCCTTGTGGGGACTTCAGTGTATGTGTGAAACACAGCTGACTGTTCTGTTCTGGTGCTGCGTGAGCCAGGCATGGGAAACAGCCTTTTTGCAAACTGCTGCAGGCAAGTCACCGATCTACTCTTCCGGCCACGCAGCTCTGGCTCACCTGACGAGAGGTCGCCCCTCTTGCCAAAGTCTCCCACAAACTGCGCTGTCTTCCCGGAGATGCCAGAAGCTGCCCAGTGTGCTGGGCTGTATCCAGACATCATCCCCAGTGAGGCGGTGACTGGAAGCCTGCAGAAGGGCACAGAATACATCCAAGACCTATCTGAGATCAAGGACAAAGAAGGAATGGTGACAGTTTGTGATAAGAGTGGTTTGATACCTGGCATTGGCACGGTTGGCCTGCTCCAGCAGACAGAGGCATCCCATGCAGTGACTGTCCTTCCAGCCGACCTTGGGGACAGCCAGGCAGGGCTGGTTGATCATGCTCAGTCACTTGAGGCCTGCCAGAGCTGTGTGAAACCTGAGGACAGCGGCTTAGCCCACAGATCGTGCCGCCGGGAGGAGCACGTGGCAGCAGCTGACGGCGCTGGAGCACGCTGTGCCGGCCAGGCCCACGGCGAGGGGCGAGCGGCCGTGCGCTCGGACACAGCCTTGGTGGCTCCAGACAGCGTGCTGAAGTGCAGAGGTCCTGCTCCCTCCCCAGGAAGCCCTGGGACACCGTCCTCTGCTCTGCCATCAAGTGTGAGGAAAACCCTGGCAGCTCAAAGTGCAGTTGTGCTGCCTGTTTCCCCATGTGAGGTGTCACCTAAGGCTCAGGACACAAGTGCTGGTTTTGTGACAGAACCTACTGCCTGCCCCAGCAGAGAGCCAAGCTGCGATCCTGATTTCCAGGCACAGGTTCTGCCCTCAAAGCAGCAGCCGAAGAAGAAGAGGAAGAAAAAGAAACTTCCTCTCCCAGGTGCTCAATCCCAGGGGCTCTTTCCTGCTGCATGGAGCCACCACACATGCCCCTGACGGGGTGGGTGGCTGTGTGTGATGTGGGATGGGGCAGCACAAAAGAGAGGGGAGCGGAGCAGAGGTGATGTTTTAACTTCACAGGTGAAGGAGGAAGGGGGCGAGGTACCCCACGTGGGTGTGTACCACAGATGGACCTGTCCCTGCCTTGTCCGTGTCAGCAAAGCAAACTTAAGGGCGTTTTGCTTTTCTTTTTCTCTGTTCATAAGGCAAATCCCTCTTTTGTTTGTGACTGCAAACATGGTCCTTGTAAATGATGGGAGCGGATCTGCCTAGCACAGCCTGCAGCAGCTTGGGTGGGAGTGTGCAGCTGTGAGGGGGCTTTTGGCTTCCTTCAGCTGCATGCAGGTCGAGGACAGGCTTGAGCTGCAGTTTGGTGGAGCAGCTCCATCAGCTGTGCTGAGGATAGGATGTTTCTTCTCTTCCTTCACCCAGTGTGTTATTGCAGTGCAGTGGGGACAGCTGGCCCCTCAAAATGGCACTGGAGCTGATAACAGGAAATGCATTCCAAAAGTTGGTGCTGAAAAAGGTAGGGGGTTTAATTTTTAGTTTTGTCCCTCTAACAATTTCTCCAGTTACTAAATGTAGGGAAGGGAGCTCCTCACTGTTAGAGCAGTCCCTGCAGACCAGGCTAACTTCCAGCAATATAATGTCACTGACTTTTAGATCTGATAATCTTCAAGAAGGATTTGTGTCTGACTTTGGTTGAGAAGATAAACTAGTTGTTTGAAGATAAACTAGTTGTTAACTAACTCTTCCCAGGATCTGTGCTGGCTATTGCAGTGTACAGCCAGCAGGTTCTGGGTTCAGGTGTGTGCCCTCCCTCACACCGGGATCCAAGTGCTGGGGTTCACCAGGTGCCTGCCACCACTGTGGCCTGGCTGTAAGTAGAGGAGGCGTGATTAAAGTAGGCGCTGTCACCTTGGCGTGTGAACTCCTTGTCCAGGAGCAGAGATGAAACCTAATCCCCCCGTCTGATCCTTTGTGCCAGGTGTGGCCGCAGACAGGCGAGTGCGGGTCGCTGCCCCGGTGCGGCGGTGCCCTGCTCTGCTCTGCCCTGCCCTGCCCTGCTCTGCCCTGCCCTGCTCTGCCCTGCCCTGCTCTGCTCTGCCCTGCCCTGCTCTGCTCTGCCCTGCCCTGCTCTGCTCTGCTCTGCTCTGCTCTGCTCTGCTCTGTGTGTGCAGGGATTGCCCTGCTGTGCTCAGGGCAGCAGTGAGAACTCCGTGTTACCGCCCGGCCACCAGCCAGCACGGGCTGGAGCTCAGCAGCCTCCACCACACCTGCGGGTACCAGCTGCAGGTGGAGTGAAGGAGGAGGGTCCTTGCTGGGACACAGGCACATTCCTTGGAATGACAGGGGAAAACAGAGGTCTCAACCTTCGGTCGAGACCACGAAGCTGCGACTCGAGGCCGACGTGACGTGGCTGGGATCTGTGTCTGCAGCAGCCAGCAGGGCAGTAAGCGGCAGGAGCGGCGGGGTTTGCCCCCGGAGCGGGTGGAACCGCTTCCCTGTGACTCAGGCACCCTCCGTGAGCCATCTGGGGTGCAGCACATGGCAGCAAGAGCCGGCAGCCAGACACAGCTGCCAGCCTGTTTGTGGCTTGAAGTGAGGGCAAGGAACAGGAGAGAGGTCTCTGCAGGTGTCTTTAAGGTGTTCCTGGGCCTCCCCCTACTGTTGCAAGTAGGCTGAAATCCTGTGAAGTCCATGAGTGCCCTGTGATGTGCCTCCCTCTGTGCCGGCACTGCCGAGGCCAGGGCACAGTCGGGCTGCAGAGGGTGGGAGGAACCGGTGACCCACTTTTAGGCAGGTGGGTGCAGCTCTGCTTCCCTCGGGGAGCACATGAGGTGAGTCAGCACCCAGCAGGCAGCATGGCCTCCGTGCTGGCTTGCGCTTCCTTGAAACATACCCGTTCTGTGCAGAAGCCCTCTGGAAAGCCTTGCCTGGCTCACATCCGAGAGTTAACCTGCTGCACAACAGATCTTCCTCAGTCCAGACTTAACTTCAGTTCTTAAACTTGAGACTGTGCTAGCTGGAGCTGGATCCTCCAGCATAAGGAGACACGAAGGTGTTGCCACTACATGTCTCTTGTCAGAAGGTGCACAGCTGTGCCAGCCCTGCCTTCCCTCAAGTAAGGAAGAGAGGGATGGAAGGTGTGAACGTATTGTACTTCTGCAGACTAGGAACAGTATTCTGATTTCTGAAACACTAGGTAGTTTGGGGATCTTACACCACTGAGTAGTGAAAAGGAGAAGTGTGGTCCTCACTGGTGACTCTCCCTTGCTGAGTTCAGATTTTCCTGTCTCACTTTGCTTTGGTGCTGAAGGTGTTTGTTGTGCTCCAGACTGGCGTGTGCATGGGTTGCAGTGCCAGCCTTCCTTTCAGCCAAATTCTGCCTGTTTTCTGGCTGCCACAGCAGGAACAGAAGTTCAGTGATCCTGCCCTGCTTGGGTGGGCAGGGGCTGAGCCAAGCCTGGCCCGGGCACCTGGCAGGTCATCCTGTCTGCAGCACCGGTAGCCCCAGGTGTAGCATTTCCGTGGTGGCTTGTCTGCACTCCCTCCAGATCCCCACGTGTTCAGGCAGCCCAGGAGTATGGCTGTGCTGGCTGTAGGGTGTGACAAGGGGCTCTCCCCAGCCCTTTGGGCATGGTGTGGTTTTTCTGAAACCACATCTCTTGAGGCACTCTTGCATAGAGCTTTTCCTCCTCCTTTCTAGCATGACAGCAGCTTGCTGGAGCCAGAGCCAGGCCTCTCGTCTGACTTGCCCATGGCTTCATCTGTCAAAGAAATGAGCAGTGAGTGCTGGGGACATATGCACAGTGACAGGGAACATGAGCAGCAGCTGCTGAGCTGCTGAAGGCAGCTGAGGCTGTGTAAGGTAGCTCTGCTACCTGCTGCCTTTTGGAATGGGTGTGCTGTCATTGCATTTTTTGCCCTTTCACCATGTCCTAAGTCAACTCTGACAGGCATCGCTGAGATTTTGCTGTAGGCAGTCATCATCTGGGGGAGGGACATGACCCTCCAGGGATGCTTTTGCAGGGCTTGTTGCTGCAGCCTCATGTTGTGCAGGAGAATGTGGTGTTGCCATCCCTTTTCTGGGATATGGTGAAGGCTGGATGACTTCTGGGCTGCAGGAGCAGTTGGGGCTGATGGGGAAGAACTGGCTGTGACAGCTGTAGGTCCTCAAACAACAGTGCCAGTCTGTGAGGTGGGGAGGCTGAGCTGCCATTTCCCCTGGAGTGGGGGCTGGTGCCTTGCTGGGAGGTGAGGACAAGGACAGACACCTGCCAGATGGAGCCAGCTGCAGGGCTGCAGCCTCGAGGCATTAGCCTGGCTTGGAGCCGTCCTGACCCTGTGCAGCCTTTCAGAAAGGCTGTTTCTGCTACCTGGGAAAGCGCCCCACCTGCTCCATTCTATGCTGCCTGCAAGTGGGTGCCTGAGAGCGCTGGGCTGGGACTGCTGCGTGTGACCTTGGGGGTCCAGCTGAGTGTGCTGGCTGTGCTGGGCCAGCCCTGCTGGGAGCACAGCCTGAGGGACACCATCCCTGCTGTTCTCCAGCACCCACTGCCCCAGCTGTGCAGGGTGGTGTGGTGCCCTTGGGGCACTGGCCTGGCATGCTGCCAGCAGGGACTACTCTGCCATCTCTCTGAGTTGCCATCAGTGGCTCTTTCTGCTCTTCCAACTTCTCTTGGCAGCCCCTTAATCCTCTTTAGTGTGGTCGCCAGCCTGGTTCAGAGGATGTAGGCTCCTTTAGGAGACTGGCAACTTCCTAGATTTTATCAGCTCTCTGACGCCATCCACCTCATTGGAGAAGAAAACAAGCCACTGCAGAGTGGTGAGGTGGGTGCAGGGAGCTCCCGCGCCCTGTGACACGTCTGTCTAAATGAACGCTTAAAATGTCGTCACCATTTTCTTGAATACAATTGCTTAGGCAAGGCCTCTCCCTGGCAGCACGGGGCCTCTGCAGAGTATTTTGGCAATGTGGAGGGTGGCCAGATGCGGGCAGGGCCTTGGGAGCTGTTTGTGTGCCTGTGGAGTAACCGGGCTCCCACGTGACGCGCAGCGGTGCCGCTCGCCTCCCTCTCCTCTCTGCTCTTTAACGTGTTGATGCAGAGATTACAGCTGCCTCCAGGCCGCAAAACACCACACTCCCTTTTTTTTTTTAATTAAGAGGCTTCTTAAGACAGCTCAGTGTGGTGTACACTGACCCATCCTTCCTGCTCTCCTTCCCTCCCCTCTCTGCACATGGTTTGTGGAAGATGCAAACACCGTAGGCGAGCGAGAGTACCTTAATTATTCTGTGAGGAAAGGGAGGGAAGGGCCTGGCACACCTCTGTCTAGTACACAGCAAGTGCAGAATAAAACCCTTACTGCCTTTTAGCCCCCGATTGGCTTGGGCTTTCTAGTGTCAGAGTCAGTCTCTGCAACCCATTGGAGAGGACCTTCTCTAAACCCCTCTCTTCTTGCCCAGAGCACCAGTCTGGCGTGGCACTGATGAATGGCAGCGGCCCGCATGACAGCCTCAAGGGCGAGAAGGATGCCAAGCAGAATGGCCATGAGGAGGCTGACCCGGGAGAAGACGGGAACGACCAGGAGGTCATCGTCATACAGGATACAGGATTTACTGTCAAGATCTGTGCACCAGGGATAGAGCCCTTTTCCCTACAGGTACCTGCCCTCGCCAGCTGGGGAAGGAGACAGAGGTGGTGGGGGAGTATTTGAGCCAGATCCTTTCAGCCAGGCAGGCAAGGAAGGAGGCAGTGCCTGGGAAGGCCCTTGTTAGCCCCCACAGTCTGGACAGTACCTTCAGGCTGCTCACAGCTCCCTGACCTGTCTATCTGCTGACCAGTACTAAGTGGGGAAGGAGGCAGCAAAGGATGGAGGGTGCAGGAGACTGCCTGGCCAGTGCCTTGAGAGAAACAAAGGAAGAAGTGACGTGAGCAAGAGGCTGCCTAGCCCAGGCCCACCTGGGCATTGCAAGGACAGGGAGGATGTTTTGTTCTAGATCCCAGGTGTGGAGCAAGGGGAAGGAGAACTCACTGAGATGTAGCCCTTTGTCCATCACAGAGGGACTTGGGTATGGAGCTGAGCGCAGGGAAAATAGCCTTCCCACTTCTGGGCTGTTTTAAAGAAGTGTGAAAACATGATTTCTGGGCCTGAGTGAGGAAGGGAAAATCCTTTGCTTGCGCAGCAGTTATGACATGAAGCTGATTCAGGCCAGTCTGGGTTTGTACAGTGACAGGTGCTAACACAGCTCAGGGAGCTCAAGCACCAGCCTGAAGATCAAGGGAACGATGCAGTCTCCACTTCCCTCTGCATGGAGATCTCTGCCTCGTGTCATGTGGACAGTGACATGCTGCCAGGTCAGGATGGACTCTGACAGGCCTGGTTCATAGTCCCATTTAGCTTGATACGTCACCAAAAACTATTTGAATGAAGTATCTCTAATTTTGGGGAGAGGCATCTGGAATCTAAACACAGTGGGAAGTTCTTATCTCCTAAGGACTGGCAGAGAGTGCAGCAAAACCTCATTCCCTGTGGAAGTAGCTGTGTCTCAGACTGGCTTTTTGTCTCCTTTAAATCCCCCTGGCTGTTAGTTTTAATAGGCTAATAATAGCAGGCCTGTTGTTTACAGCAGCTTATGTAAACTACCCCAGTCCTCCGGGTTTTCCAGCAGTGTCAGTGGTGCTGGAGCAGAGCAGGGAGGTGGGGGAGCAGCCCTGGTGCTCAGGGTGAGTCTGGCCTGAGCCCTGTGGGTGTGGCACTGGCACAGACACACCACACATCAGGGGGAGGAACTGGGCTGTTTCCATGTGCAGCATTTGAGGTCTCACCACTAATGTGTGAATGGATAAAGGAAGAACTGCCCTGTTTCCCTCACCGCCTTCTATTCCTTCACTGCCCTCTGTCACCTCTGTCCCATGCCAAGTGCTTGGTGCAGTGCCTGGCTGTTACATCTCTGGGTGCCAAGCCCCGTGGGGTGGAACTCAGGTGGCTGACCCTGCCAGAGGTGACAGTGCCTTCCCAACAGGAGCAGAAGTGACCTTCCTGGGAAGGGAGGTAGAGTCTGCCTTTCCAAGCCTGGAGAGAGAGGTCTGAGAGGTTTTTGACATTGCAGCTGAGGGGGAAAGTTGGACAAGAGCACGTGGGAGGGTAAACAATAATTGTCTGGGTTCTTACCTTCTTAAGGTTTCTCCTCAAGAGATGGTGCAAGAAATCCATCAAGTTTTGATGGACCGTGAGGATACCTGCCATCGGACCTGCTTCTCCCTGCAGCTGGACGGCAACGTCCTGGATAACTTTGCTGAGCTGAAGACAATTGAAGGGCTGCAGGAAGGCTCACTGCTGAAAGTGGTGGAAGGCAAGTTCCTTCAGTCTTGGGAGGGAATGAGTGGTGGTTTTCTAAGGGAGTGATTTTGGCCACCTGTCAGCTCTTTTCTGTGGTTCCATTTTGAGACCTGTGTGCTAAAGGAGTAAGCAACTGTCTAATTCCAGTTTCTTTCCTCACTTTTTGCTCCTCAGAGCCATACACAGTGCGAGAAGCCAGGATACACGTGCGCCACATTCGGGACCTTCTGAAGAGTCTTGACCCATCAGATGCTTTCAATGGTGTGGACTGTAACTCACTGTCCTTCCTGAGTGTCTTCACTGAAGGAGACCTGGGAGGTACGGGTCAAAAAGACTTCTCTGGTGTGGTCAGTGGTTTCATTCCCTGACTCCTTGTTTAGTTAAACACACAGTAACAATCAGCTGTCCTGTGTCATTTAGGAGTGCAGAGAATACTTGGAACACTTCTTCATCCCTCCTTGAATGATGACTGGAGGAGGGAATGCTGCACTTCTCATAACTGACTTCATGTCTCTGTCCATTCTAGACAGTGGAAAACGGAAGAAGAAAGGTACCGAAATGGAACAAATTGACTGCACCCCTCCTGAACATATCCTGCCAGGTAGCAAAGAGAGGCCCCTGTGTGCCCTTCAGCCCCAGAACAGAGACTGGAAGGTAGAGTTCTCCTGTGTCATTGAAACAGCTGTTGGCACATTCCTCACAGCAAACTGGTGGTCTGGGATTGAAAGCTGAGCTGAGGTGGACTTTGGGATTTGTTCTGCTTGGTGCTTAACGAGTGCTGGGATAGCACTGCTTAGCCAAAAGAATAAAGTCCAGGAGCTGGTGTGGAAAACACTGGACATGGTATCTGGACATCTGCAGAGTGTGGAAGGGCCAGGCTTGCTGGGATGGGTGGCAGAGAAGGGGAAGCAGCATTCCTCTGCAAAGTCTGGAGACAGGATCTGCAGGTCACTACAGATTGCCCTTAGCTTTCCCATGCCCTCCCACTCGGATTCTGGTTTAGAAGCTGCCATTTGAAAACAAGTACAGCAAGAAATCCATACGCTGTGCAGCCCAGAGGCCCAGGGTGTCTGTTTCCACCCATGTCTCATGGTGTGAAAGGCAAGCTAGTGGAGTGGAGAGGGCTCAGGAAGCCGTGCGCTGGAGGCCAGGTGCGTTTGTAAGCTCTGTTTCTGGAATCGAGCAAGTGCAGCAGGAAAAAAGGGAGATCTGGCCTGTACATTGAATGACTCTAACTCAAAGACATTAATTCCTGCTGACAGGAGTTGCTTCTGTTGTGTTCTGCTGTAGCCTTTGCAGTGCCTCAAGGTGTTGACGATGAGTGGCTGGAACCCCCCGCCCGGTAACCGCAAGATGCACGGGGACCTCATGTACTTGTACGTCATCACGGTGGAGGACCGGCACGTCAGCATCACTGCCTCCACTCGGGGATTTTACTTGAATCAGTGAGTGACTGAGATTCTTCCTGTCCTGCCCTGCAGCAGCCAACTGGAAAACAAACCACAAACTAACAGTTGCAGCCTTTTTTGTTTTTTTTCCCTTTGGCAGAAACAGCCTATTTTAATTTGCTGCTCACATGGGTTTTTGAGAGTTGCTATACGGGATTGGGCTGTTCAGTTATGCCTGGTGCCACTTCTCCACAGTGGCTAAATGCCTGGTGCTTTAGGGAAAGTTTAAACATCCCATAATGTCATCAGCTATTTAGTGCATTTTGAGTTGGGAGGAATTTCCTCCTTGACTATTGCAACTATCTCATTTTGCCCTAAAGCAAAATCACAGCCTGTCAGAACTCCCTGAGCTGGGTGCAGATTTGACTACAAATCTTTTTTTTGTTGTTGTTTTTTTAATGATAACTGTGAAAGGCTGTTGTGGCTGTGCCTGTTGAAGTGGCTGTGCTGAGGGGGTTCTCTGTTAAGCAAAGGCACCTTTGGTGTGTTTGGGAAGTTCTGTGAAATCAGTCCTTCCCAGCTATAAAAATAGAAGCCTCTACTGATCCTGAGGATGGCTGAAGAAGGTCTAAATTAAAAAACCATCAGGGCCAGGTACAGGGTTACTGGCTGTTTCATGCAGGGAGACTGACTAAGTCTGTCTCTTTGCCCCATGGTCTCCCATGGGGCAGGCAAGGGCACATGGTGCAGCCTTTGATACTGTGCATGTATGAAGAACTCTCAGTCATGTTCCATGTTCCTAGGGTGTGAAACTTCTCAGATATGACAATGGCTTGTGACTGTTGCTTTTTTTTTTCTCTTGCAGGTCTACTGCATACAACTTCAATCCCAAACCTGCAAACCCCAGTTTTCTCAGTCATTCCTTGGTGGAACTACTTAACCAGATCAGCCCTACCTTCAAAAAAAACTTCTCTGCTCTGCAAAAGAAACGGTAGCAGTGCTTCTTCCTCTCTTCCTTGTTCCTTGAGCAGTCCAGTGTGAAGCTGGGGAGGGTCAGCTGGTTCTGGGGAGCTGGAGGCCACTGTGCAGCAGGGATTGCAGTGCCTGCTTCTCAGGGCTCATGTAGTGGTGGGTGGTTGGGACACGTGAGTGGGAGCTGCAAGGACCACAGAGCACCTGATTGAACAATCCTGGGGATCTCCCCGATACACAAAAGAGTCTGAAGCATAAATATTAGTGGAAGTAACATAAGAGGGCTTGGTGTAGGCTTACGATGCAGAGAGGTTGGTTATTTTAAACATGTCTGTACATGTTAATATTCTGTAATTTCCTCTAGATCCTATAGTAATAACACAACAATAAGGCATTGTTTGATTCTCCCGTCCTTGCTGCAGGGACCATTTGTTCTGCTCCAGGACAGTGGGTCCTGTGCAAAGGCCTGTCATTCTTCAGTGTCACTTAATGAACTGCCTTGGCTCAGCAGGGTGTGGATTGACAGGCACATTGTGTGGCTTTTGGGAGCTTTGTTCCTGCTTCATTAAGGAGATGAAAGTGACACTAGAAAAGGGCTGAAATTAGCAGTAGCCTCCAGCCACCACTGTGACTATTTGGCCATTTAAAAATGTTGTACTTTATTGCTTCTTGGGCTAGAAGTAGCTACAGATGAGGCCCCAGCCCCTGCTGAGAGCAGACAGATTACATGAGAGACCTTCAGCAGTGCTTGGGTTTGCACTGTGGGCTGCTATTACAATCATGACCTGTAAGGACCAGTGTGAAAGCACAGGGAAAATTCTGTTGGAATAGAAAGGATTTTTCCTTTATAAATACATAATTGCTGTTTCTCCCAAACTAGGGTTCAGAGACACCCCTTTGAGAGGATAGCCACTCCCTTCCAGGTGTACAGCTGGACAGCTCCACAGGCAGAGCACGCCATGGACTGTGTCCGGGCTGAGGATGCCTACACTTCTAGACTGGGCTATGAGGAGCACATACCTGGACAGGTACTGGTCTTGCTTTGCCTGATGATGCTGGCAAGAATTTTGCTGCCAGCTGTGCTGAGAATAAGTTAACTTCCAAAAAGTAACCTCTGTTACTTGTGGGAGGGTTTTGGTCATCAAGGGAAAACTTGCAGGAGTCCTTGTTCTTCACAGGGCCCTTGACTACAGGGGCTGTGCTGCTCAGGCTGCAGGTCCATAAGCACAGAAGTGACTGAGAGGAGCAGCTTCTGCTCAGATGTTTATAAATTCTATATCCCTTCTCTGAAGAGTGCCACTGCACAGGAGGCAGACCACTCCCTTGTGCCAGTCAGGCCTGGAATGGCTCTTGTGTCTCTGAGCAGGCTGCTCCAAATGCTTCAGCTGCAGCTTTCTAGCACAGAGTGGTGCAGGGCAGCAATGGCCAGCCGTGGGCAGTACGTGCCTGCAGTGTGACCACAGCACTGGCTACTGGCACCTGCACTGTGCTGCCCCTTCAGTGATATGGCTCTGCACTGGCTGGGCTGATGATGATCTGTCCCAAACTGCTGTAGAATAAAGTCCACTCTCGAGGTGTGTTCATTCCTGCTGCTAAGTCACTTCCTCTGAGTTCCACAGCAGCCTGAATTCTTGCCCCTTCCTCTCCCTTCTCTCCCAAAATGCCTTGTGAAGCAGGAATGCTGCCTTGCCAGCCCCTTCCCACACAATGCATTGCATCCCACAAGCCTTTCCCTCCCTCTTTCAGACCAGAGACTGGAACGAGGAGCTACAGACCACACGGGAGCTGCCACGCAAGAACCTGCCTGAAAGGCTGCTGAGAGAACGAGCCATTTTCAAGGTAACTTTGGGATATGCAGGCGGCTCCTCACACAACCCCTTCTCTGCTGCCTGTGCTCTGGCTCCTGGGGCCTGTATTGAAGCCACCAGCCAGGTGCACAGCAGTAAAAGCCACCAGACCTGCCTGCCTGCTGGAAGGCTGTTGGGAGGAAAGGAGCAATGGAAAAATGTGCAGGGAGCTTTGAGAGCAGGGTGCTGAGAGCGTGGGGGCCCACCCTGACTGTTTCTTTCCACGTGCCTCCAGGTTCACAGTGACTTCACTGCAGCAGCAACACGAGGTGCTATGGCTGTCATCGATGGCAATGTCATGGCCATCAACCCCAGCGAGGAGACCAAGATGCAGATGTTCATCTGGAACAACATTTTCTTCAGCCTGGGCTTTGATGTCCGTGACCACTACAAGGACTTTGGTGGAGACGTTGCTGCTTATGTAGCTCCTACCAATGACCTCAATGGTGTGCGGACCTACAATGCTGTGGATGTGGAAGGGCTGTACACGCTGGGGACTGTCGTGGTGGATTACAGAGGGTACAGGGTGACAGCTCAGTCTATTATTCCTGGCATCTTGGAGCGGGAGCAGGAACAGAGTGTCATCTATGGGTCAATAGACTTTGGCAAGACAGTTGTGTCACATCCCAAGTACCTGGAGCTGCTGGAGAAGACCAGCAGGCCGCTGAAGATCCAGAAGCACAAAGTTCTCAATGACAAGAATGAGGAGGTGGAGCTGTGCTCCTCAGTAGAGTGCAAAGGCATTATTGGCAATGATGGGCGTCACTACATCCTGGACCTGCTACGCACTTTCCCTCCAGATCTAAACTTCCTGCCTGTTGAAGGGGAGGAGATGCCAGAGGAGTGTAAGAAAATGGGGTTCCCCAAGCAGCACAGACACAAGCTTTGCTGTCTCCGGCAAGAGCTTGTTGATGCCTTCGTAGAACACAGGTGAGCAGAGCTTCCCCCCTTCCTCCACCTGCAGCTGGTCATGGTTCAAGTCAGGGCCTTGCTGCACTGTCCTGGGAACATCCCAGCAGAGCACCCAGAAGTGAGCAGCTAATTGCCCCATGGTGTGGCTGTGTAAATGCAGTTATAGGAACTTAATTAACAAGAGGTGAGAACAGTAGGGATTTGGACAGGGAGCCAGGGAAAGAGATGGTTTGTGTTTTAGTGTCCAGATCTGTTATTGTTGATTCCTGTCCAAACATTTAGAAGTTCTTTCCCTGCAGGTATCCCTTCCATTTGATGGCTACGGAATGGGAAGGATTTGTCCTTCTTTTTAAGGCTTTCCCAATGTCCTGAATAATGTTACTTTTGTTTCTAGAGGCTGGAAAAAAATCCTGTGGGTACTGCTGTAGGCATGTTTGTGGTGGGATGTTTGGGTCACCTGGTGCTGGTGAGGCAAGAGAGCTCAGAGTGGGACACATTCCAGATGTGTGGTGCTCTGGGATTCTGCTGTGCTGAATTGCCCTTTCCCTTTGCTGCAGGTATCTCTTATTCATGAAGCTGGCTGCGCTGCAGCTGATGCAGCAGAAAGCCAACAAGCAGGAGAACTCAGCTGCGCTGGAAAATGGTGCCTCTGCAGAGAATGGCGCCACAGACAGCGAGAGGCCTGAGTCAGAGGATGGCAAAATAGACGACAGCGTGACTGGGCTTGATCAGGTGAAGGAGCTCGCTGAGACCATCGCGTCTGACGAGGGAACAGGTATTTCATCCTCAGCTCCAGCTCCCTGCAGGCCTGGTGGGCTGTCACTGGCGGGAGCAGCGCCAGGCTGGGGGTGGTTGGGGTGATTGATGGTGGTTAAACAGGACAAGCACTGGCTGCCTGTCCGTGCTGCCTGGCCTCTTTGTTAGAGCTGCTTACACACACCCCGATGAATGACTCGCCCCTGGGGGGGACAGGGTGAGTGAGGTGTCTGAACTCAGCAAAGCCACCAGCCCCTCAGCTCTTCCCTGGGAGCAAGAGCCCAGCCTGGCTGGCCTGTGGAGTTGCAGGGGAGTACTGGAGCCAGGCAGGAGGCCAGCAGTGCACGGGCACCTTTTGGAACTCCAGGCTTGGATTTCTCAGTGCCTGTGCTTGGAGGTGGGGATGTCCATGGGGGTTTTGGGTCATCTTATTTGCTATTGTTGAGACTTTTAAGTCAATCTCCCTTACAATTGACTGTTTTGGTAATGGATTTCTTCAGAAGTGCCATCATTGCTGTTTTTAGTAACAAAACTTTATTTAATAGCTAGGTCTGCAATTTCTTGAACTCCACATTCATTTTTGTTCTGTTTTTGTTCCTGCTCCAGTGGATCCCAAAAGCAGAGAAGTGATTCGGAATGCTTGCAAGGCTGTAGGCTCCATTAGTGACACATCATTTGATATTCGGTTCAACCCAGATATTTTCTCACCAGGTACGTGTACCCAGAGCTGGGAGCAGCCCTTCAGAGGGCGGCTGTGTCCAGCCAGCTGCAGGCAACAACTGCTCTGTAGCCAAGACTCCTGCTGGCCTGTGTTTGGCTGGGCATGGTGCAGGGCTCTCTGTGGTGCACAGAGATGCAGAAGAGAGGAAGCAGCAGTGGATTGCAGTGCAGGAGCTGCCAGGTGCAGGCGGGGAGCGTCTCCCACCGCGCGCTCGGGGGAGGGCTGCGGGTGGCTGCCAGGAATCCTCCTGTGATTCTCCACATCCCAGCCATGAGACCACGTGAGAAGAAGCATACGGATGGAAAAAAATCAAATTTGGTCCTCATGCAGTAGTTTACACAAAAAAATGACACTTGTAGTTGAACGACTGATGTTGGGACCTCAGTGAAGGGCTGGGTTTGTTTTAGTAACATTTCAATGAGCAATCACAGTGCCCTTTCACATGCACACATCAGGCACACACATCACACATGAATTTCCATTACTTGGAGCAGTATTTTTTTATAGGGAAATTGAAAAGAAGCTATCAGAGTGTTTCTGGGGGTGGATACTGGGACAGTGTGCAGGTACATTGCAGGGGAATGGCCAAACCATCGAGTTTGAACAGCCCAGCCACTGCCTGAACACAGCAGCCAATGTTCTTCCCATCAAAACATGTATAGCTTGAGATAAGTTTTTAATTCCAGGAAGACAATTAGTCTTAACTTTTTACCTGTTCTTACTATGTCCTTTGTGTAGAGGGCTTGTTTCTGTGGCTGATGTTTTTTCTCTTTTCCTCTCCCAGGCGTTCGCTTCCCTGAGTCGAGCAAAGAGGAGGTGCAGGACCAAAAGCAGCTGCTGAAGGATGCTGCTGCATTCCTGCTGTCGTGCCAGATCCCAGGCTTGGTAAGGAGCCCAGGGCCAGCTGTGAGCTGCCCTCACAGCTTGGCTGCTCTGAGCAAGCAGTGGCACTGGTGACCTCTGGGACACTAGCTGCATCTGAGCAGCTGCAGGCTCTGGCACTGGTGGGGGACCACAGGGAACAGCATGAGCATTGGCACGAGGGGTTTTCCATTTCCCATCTGACAGCATGGCACAATTTTCTCACCTCAAACCAACAAAAAAAAATTGGCACTGGTAATTAAAGCTATTGCTAAGAATTTGGGACAATAGAGACCACGTAAGTCATCCTCCCTAGCCCTGGGCATCCTTCACAGCTTGTTTTAGCTAACCCTGGCTGTGACTCAGTCAGTGACTAATAATTTGAAGTGAACTGGGAAATTGTTTTTACTAATAACAGTCATTAAAAACTCCTTCTGTAAGTCTTAAGCATTTTGGATGTTACCCATCCACCTGGCCAGATAAGAAATCACCGTTTCTCCCTTCCTGGGACACTTGCTGAATTGATGGCAAATGCATCTGTCAGAGCAGGCACTGGAACTGGCAGGGGAGAACTCATGAGCTCTTCTCCAAGAGGTCCAGGAGTTGTTGGTCTTGTGTAGAGGGTTTTCCTTGTTGGAAAGTTTCTTCTGAACTATAAATCCATTAATTCTATAGTTAGCACAACCTTCAGAAGGAGCTATTCAGTCTTTAGATAAAAAGAGAGGTGAGTAAACCAGAAAAGGGCTCGGTGACTGTTGATTACAAGGTAGTTCATATTCCAGTTTATAAAACCAAAACACTGCACAGGCCTGTGTGAGAGCAGGTTGCAGACCAGCTGCTGTAGCAGGTAGTCCTGTGCGTATCAGAGAGGAGCTGGTGTTACTCCATGATGTGAATTAAACAACTGTTTATCAGCACTGCAACACAACATGCAAGTGCCATTTGTCCTTATCAGCTATGTGTGCACAGCTGCACGTACTATTTAATTGGAAATGGCAATTAGTGACTTTGAGGCCCCTAAAGAAGGGTCAGCCTGCTACCTGCATAAGTAGGAGTTGTTTTGCCTCTGCCTCTGAGAGAGTGTAGTGCTGCTCCTTCCCTGCTGAGACAGAGGAGTGAAACTGGCCCCAGTGGCAAGGAGCTGGCACAGAGGGGGTTGGCTACTGCAGGTGTCCCCCTGCCTGTGTTACCATGGTTGGCCCTGTGTTACAGCAGGTGTTACCCACCAAGAGTCCTGTTTGGGGTCAGTGCCAGCTTTCAGGGCAGCCCTCAGCCCCAGGTAACAAGGTGTCTGCAGACGCATCAGGGAATGCCTGTTCTGCCTCCTGTTGTGGTTTTCTTTAATTTTTTTTTTTTTTTTTTTTTAATGGAAGCTCTTTCCTTCATGGTTGTCCTCAGTAACCAGAGTCTGTACGTACCCTGCAGGTCAAGGACTGCTTGGATCACACGGTGCTCCCAATGGATGGGGCGACCTTGGCTGAGGCCATGCACCAGAGGGGCATCAACATGCGTTACCTGGGCAAAGTGATCAACTTCATCACCAAGACCCCTGGCCGTGCACAGTTGGATCACATCTTTGTAAGCACCAGGCTTAATATCAGACACTTCAAACCACTCTGGCATTGTTTGTCCCAAGGAGATTCCCACTTGGCCAGCTGTTCTCTCTGTGTAAAAATAAACAGCTTCAAAAATAGGGGAGGAGGACCTATAAGTGGTGGCTGGGGAGGTTTTTTTTCCAAATCCTTAATGGCTTTCATAATGTAGGAACTGTGCATATTTTTTGGGTTAGAGAATTGCTTCAGGGATTCACAAATGTAATAGTGAGTTACAAAGTTGGATTTTCAGCCGTGCATTTTTTAAGCCTCTAAGACACATCTGGGCTTTGGATCGAACTCTGAAGTGTTGTGAGTGTGGCTGCCCAGGAGCAGGCAGGGGCTGGGCTGTGGCAGCCCCTGAGGCGCTGCTGGAGCTGAGCTGAGCCTCACCCGTGGCTTATGGGCACCAGGCACAGAGAGGCCAGCAGCTCCTCACTGCCTCCAGGAGGGCTGTCAAGTGCTTTTGCAGTTCTGTGCTGCAGGGAGAATAGTGTATCTTCTGCAGATCTTGCTAAAAGACCATTTCAAAAGCCCAGTGTATTTCTCCATTTTCTTGCCAATGGACTCAGTCTGTTCTTTATTCCTTTGGGCAGAAAATTGGAATCAGCGAATTGATCACTCGATCAGCCAAACACATCTTCAAGACGTACCTCCAGGTATGACCTGCAGTCTGACCTCTTGCCTCGTGTGTCCTCTCTCTAATGACTTTTTTCCACAAACAGAGCTGTTTGGGGCTCTCCTCTCGTTAGGCAGTTCCTGGAGGTTGTGTGGCAATGAGAAAGAAGTACAAGCCCATTAGCACTGAAATAGGTACAGGCCTGTATGTAAGGGAAAACAAGTTCCCACTTGAAGAAAGCTTTCTCAGAGAGCAATCATTCATGCTTTTCCTCCCCAGATCTTCACTCATTACATTGGAGGCTTTTAAAAGTGAAATCACAGCTTGTTTTCCTTGTAATACCTTTTCCTCTTGAACAGTGTTGCTTTTGCCCTTCTAAGCCTTTTTAATTGGCTCAACACTACATATCCTTGTACCTGTTCACACACTGCCTAGAAATACATTTGGCTTGGTTCCAGTGCTTCTTTGCACTCTCTGCTTTCTCTGTCCCAGTAGAGCCCAAAATGTAACTACACATTTCTGTGTGTAGGCACAGACTTAATCTTACATCGACATAGCTCTCTGTGCTAGTGCCACTTGGAAATACTTCCTTCCTGTCCTTCTTGTGGAAGATCCCCCGTTTCTGTAGGACTGGATGTGTGTGAGGCACGGGGTTGGAGCAGTGCTCTGGCATGGCAAGTGTCACTCCTGACTGACTCTGGTGTCTCACTGTAGGGTGTGGAGCTGTCAGGTTTATCTGCTGCCATCAGCCACTTCCTCAATTGTTTTCTGAGCTCCTTCCCAAATCCCATTGCCCATCTTCCAGCTGATGAGCTGGTCTCCAAGAAGAAGAACAAGAAAAGGAAAAACAGGAACCTTGGAAATGCTGATAACACTGCATGGGCCAGCATGACCCCTCAGGAGCTATGGAAGAATATTTGTTCAGAAGCAAAGAACTACTTTGATTTCAGTCTTGAATGGTAAGTGGAGCAGGTATCCTGGCTTGTCCCTGGATTCACCAAACTTCTGTAGCTCTTGTTCTTTGACAGAACCTCCCTTTTTGATTTGTTTTCTGTTTCAATAAAATTTGTACCCTTGAGGGACTTACGAAAGATCTTCAATGGAAAGAAATTAGGCAAAGAGTAGGAAGCGGGAAGGGAAATTTTGAATCAGATGAAACCTGTGACACAAAGGCAGCTATGAAAAGCTGAGGAGGAAGGGAAACCTTTCCCAAGGGTACAGAGGCGATCAGAAGGTGAGAAGCAGAAGTAGTATATTCAGAAGATATTTGTCTGTATCAATGATTTAGGCTGAAGGGAGCTTCTTTTCCCAAAGAAGGACAGCTGCTCCTGTACATGAGCAGAGATGGTAAACGGGAAGCACCAATGAAGTGGCCCAAGAGAAAAGCCATGGCTAGTTGGCTAAACCAGCTTTTGGTAGCTGGGCAGTGATTATCCCCTCATGTCAGGGACTGCTCACTCCTCACCAAGAGCTGAAGGTGCTCAGCCCAAATGCTGCAGTGGGCTTTGGGAACACATGTAGGATTTCTGTAAAAGCACTGCTGTGCTCTTACAGACCATGGCCCAACTCTGCAGTGTTAGTCTTAGGTTTGACTTAGCACCTGGCTGTACAGGGACCTGTGCCTCATGTACCTACAATTATGTCCTTGAGCAGAAACTCCCTTGAGAGCTGAAGCTTGTGTGTGCTTTTTGCAGTGAGAATGCTGACCAAGCAGCTGAAGTGTATAATTTACAGAAAATCACCCTGCTCCGTGAAATCTCCCTCAAAACTGGAGTCCAGGTAAGATCCTCCCTCCCTTGCCATCATGTTCTGTACTGAGGAACATGAAGAGTAAGTGCAATGTGTTTTGCAGGCACAGCATGAGCCCCAAAAGGTCTTTGGAGTGTTCATGTTGGAACACAGGTCCCAGCTCTGAGAAAGAGATTTCTAATCCAGTTCCCTCTTAGGGTAAACTTGCTGGCATTTCCCTTGGAAGAACAGCTAGCCCCAGTACAGTTGCACTGCCTTCTCACTCCTCTGTGGGCTGTGGGACAACAGCTGGATGAGCTCTTCAGTCATGGGTTCAGTGTTGTCACCACGGTGCCATTTTGCCATGTACAGGTGTTGGTGCACACCAACATCTGACCGACCACCTTGGAGAGTTCTGTCCCAGGTCATGGCACAGGAGATGTTTTGACTGTGAATCCACATTAGAATTTTGCCCCTTTTCTTGCCAAGTGCCTATGGAAGTGGTAACTGTTTGCCTTCCACTCTTTTTGGTCCCTCCAGATCCTGCTGAAGGAGTACAATTTCGACAACAGGCACAAGCCCACTTTCACAGAAGAGGATATTCTTAACATCTTCCCTGTAGTGAAGCATGTAAACCCCAAAGCCTCCGATGCTTTCCACTTCTTCCAGAGCGGGCAAGCAAAAGTTCAACAAGGTAGAGACCCCACGTGCCTCTGTCTCTCAGGATGATCACTGATGATGGGAGGAGTAGGGTGTGTGGGGCATGGCCACCAGGACAACCCCGATTTGGTAGAGAATCCTGGTCTCCAAGAGCATCTGGAACACTCCTGCTATAAAGCCACCAGCAACGAGCAAGGATGGGTCAGGGCAGTGATAGTCTTCGCCCAGGGCTGTGTATCCCACTGCTGGTGTCACTTCCTGTCTCCAGTAGCGTTAGCTGTTATTTTGTGGGTGTATATATGGATTTATCTTTTTTTCAGGTTTCTTGAAGGAGGGCTGCGAGCTCATCAATGAAGCCTTAAACCTGTTCAACAATGTGTATGGTGCTATGCATGTAGAAATCTGTGCCTGCCTGAGGCTGCTAGCTCGGCTCAACTATATCATGGGAGATTACTCAGAGGTAAGCAGGGGCTCTGAGGGGATCTCCTCGGTGCTCTCATTCCTGCCTCATGCTTGCTCAAGCTCACAGCGTGGTGTGACTTGCCCTGGGTTCTGTTCTGTTCTCTTCAGGCCTTAAGCAATCAGCAGAAAGCAGTGCTAATGAGCGAGAGGGTCCTGGGCATTGAACATCCCAACACCATCCAAGAATATGTGAGTATGGGGAGCTGGGGGAGCAGCAGCACCTCAGGGGTCTGGCTGCAGTCTGGGAGCCTTAGTTCATGTCAGCAGCTGGAAAACAGTTGCATTTTCCTCTCTTCTGTATCTTTCTTTCCAGAATTCTCCACATCATCGTCTTTTACGATCCTGCAAATTGAAAAGCTGAGTGTGTCCTGCATGCTCACTATTTGTCCTGCTTAACCTAGGTTTCTAGTGTTTGTCTGCTGCATTTTTATTTAGATATATTTATTCTCCTGGCTTTGGCCCTAGGCTTATGTCAAAAACAAAAAGAGGAAAGAACACCCCCCAAAACACAGCCAGAATATGACATACATATGCAAGTCAGGATGGAAATATTCTATGAGGGGTCTTAAGAGAAACTGAAATAAAACACACAGCTTCCTCAGACCCGTGTCCTCAGGGACACCTCAGTGGGGCTGTGCATCAGCCAGCACACTGGACTTTTTGAAGTGGCCAAAGTCCTTCTTCAGCCATTGAGGAAGACTTTATTCATGTGCAGCTGTGGAAAGGAGAGATTCGTTTTCCTTTACATTAATGCTGGGCCCCTTCTCTTGTCCCAGATGCACCTGGCTCTCTACTGCTTTGCAAACAGCCAACTCTCGACAGCACTGAACCTGCTGTACCGTGCACGCTACCTCATGCTGTTGGTATTTGGGGAGGATCACCCAGAAATGGCACTCTTAGATGTAAGTAATTTGCTTAAGAGTCTTCAAGTTCCTAATCTCCAAGAAACCTCTTGGCCTTTAAGATGCCCACATGATGGGTGTTAAAAACAAATGTTTAGGCAGTACTTTTCCTCCCTGGGTTGTTACTGGTTGGTGCCATCAGATGATGGAAAAAAGGAGGGTCAGCTGTGAGGGTCAGCCTCTGTGCTGAGCTCTGCACTGAGGAACTGCAGGTGGGGTTTGAGCACCTACAATCCTTAGGAAAACTCCTTTGTTTATTATGTTATTGTTGCACTGGCATAAATTGGAGCGTTTGTTACCTCCCTTGTGCCTGGATAGTTTGTGCCAAGCTCCGGTGCGGGACATGGCCCCTGTCAGGTGCAGGGACATGGGCAGGGCCTGCAGCCCCTCCAGCAGTGACACCTGTGTGGTCCTGCTGTTCACAGAGCAGGGGCTGTAGTGTCAATGTGCCTCTGCCACTGCCTGCCTGGCTTCTCTCCACAGAACAACATTGGCCTGGTGCTCCATGGGGTCATGGAGTACGACCTGTCCCTCCGGTTCCTGGAGAACGCGCTGGCCATCAGCTCCAAGTACCACGGCTCCAAGTCTCTGAAGGTTGCACTGAGGTGAGGCAGGGTGGGGTGCTGGGCTGGGTCCTGCTGTCAGCGAGCACAGGCACCGAGTGCTCGCATGGGAGGCTCTCTGCTTCAGAAATGGATATTCAGCCTTGTCCCAGAGCCAAAGTCCTGGTGCAGTATCCCAGTTTATTTCAAAAGATGGAGATCTGTTGTTCTTAAGGTTGATTGTGGGATCTGCTGTGATGCTGCTTGCTCAAAAAATCTGTCAAGATGACCCTGATTCCTGTGGACTCTCAAAACAAAAATGTATGTGGGGAGCAAAGGGTGGAGAGCCTGTAAGGGAATTACACTGGGAGACAGGGACAGTGTGTTAAATGCTCATGTTTAATTGTTCCAGCCCTCAGGGAGGGATCTTTGAGAATCATTTAATGTGCTTCTGTCCCTTGCCATAAAGTCCTGTATTTGAATAAAAACCCTGAGAGGCTTCTATGTGTTCCCAAGGGAGCTTGGGACTGGTGACACCTGTAGATCTGCTCCCAGTGCTGCAGTGCTGGATGCCCTCTGTCCTTCAGTGCAGAACTGGCTCTGTCACCCAGGCATGGCCCACTCCCAGTTCTTGCTGCCACATCACAGTCATCTGTTCTCCATCAGGCTGCAAATCAACCTCACTAAACACCTGCAAGAGCCTGCCTTGTTTTCCAGTGTGTGATGAATGTGCAGGCTCCCGAGAGTCTTCAGCTGTCCCCCAGTGGCACTGGGATGCTTGGAGAGACCCATCCCCTCCCACAGAGAAACACTGCCAAACTGAGCAATTTCTTTTACATTCCAGAAGCACCAAGGCCAACAGTCCAAGGCAAGTCAGCTCTCCCAGCTGGTGAGAGCCCAGGGGACTCAGGCCTGGCTCTGCCTGGGGGCTTAGGGCTGCAGCTTTCCTCTCCAGTTAATAAATCAAGCCCCAAGGTATTCCCATGGATGTGCCTCTCCCTTCGGTTCACTGCTGTGGCCTTCAGCTTTCCTGGATGCAGGACAAAAGATGCCCAGCTTAGTCTTTACCTCTGTAGGTCACTTCTCAGCATCCAACTGTAATTCAACTTAGTGAGTGTAGTATTTGAATCCTCAGCTGAGCTGGGAAGAAGTACTCTCAGGGTGCAGCATTCAGTCTTCTTTCACACTCGTGTTAAGACTTTCAGCCCAGACCCTGTGATGGCACAGTCACGCTGGCTGCAGCACAGAAATATTTCCTCTTCAGAGAAGTGACTCTACCGTTTTCCTTCCCTCAGCCACCACTTGGTTGCCCGAGTGTACGAGAGCAAAGCAGAGTTCCGGTCAGCTCTGCAGCATGAGAAGGAAGGCTACACCATCTACAAGAATCAGGTGATGAGTGGCCCCACTGTGCACTTGAGAGCTGTCACTGCAAGGCCAGAACTGAGCAGTTCCACTGCAAACCAGTGCCCAGCCTGGGCCTTGGGAGGCCTTTCCTACAAACAGCTCTGAGCAGATGCCAGGGAGTCCTTGTAGGGCCAGGGTGAAATGGCTGCCCTGTGCAGTAACTGCCACTGCTATGCCAGGAGTCTGCTCACCTTCCTGCAAATGTGTCTATGCTCTGCCCGTGGCTGGGCAAGCACTTCTGCCATGGCACGGTCCCATGTTGCGGTGGGGCTTGGAAAAAACTGGTCTCTACTTCCCATGTTTTACACCACTAGTCTTTAAATACCAGCTCCAAACTGGTTTGGTAGTGAGCTCTCAGCCCAGCTGGTGCTGAGTGAAACTCCTGCCCCAGCCCGGGGCTGTCTGAGCATGTCTGTGGCTGCACGTGGTGACTCAGCTGAGCCGGCTGAGGGCACAGCCCAGTGCGGGGAATGCTGGAATACTGGTCCAGGTGGGGGGGATGCTAGGATGCTGCTCCTGGAAGAAGAGCCCAGTGCAGGGAATGCTGCTCACCCAGCAAATATGCTCCCACTGGATGAAAACGTGAAATGTTGATAAGAAGGCTTCCAGAGGAACTGTTTTACTGGTTTTTGGTTGCCAAGGCAGGTAAAATCCGTTTTGCTGAGTTCCTGTAGGGATGCCGTGCTGGCAGCACCCAGGTGTGTTCCCTGGGTTGGGTCCTGCTCTCACTTACCATGTTGAACTTTTTTTTTTCCCCATTTCCCATCAGCTCGGTGAACACCATGAAAAGACCAAAGAGAGCTCCGAGTACTTGAAATACCTGACACAGCAAGCGGTCGCTCTGCAGCGCACAATGAACGAGATCTACAAGAATGGCTCCAATGCCAACATCATGCCACTGAAGGTAACCCGGAGCACTGGGGACTGCTGTGCCAGCTGCAAGTTGTGTCCCGCTGCTGCTGAGGGACATGGACTGTCAGGAGGGGGTAGTGGTTGTCCCTTCCCACGTCAGAAGCCCTTGCTGGGGCAGTGGCTCTGACACAGCGTGATGTCACCTGTGTTGATGGAGCACAGCGGTGCAGGGTGCCTGGGGAAGCAGCAGGGTACAGGGACGGCTCCTGGGGTGAGAGCCTGGCACAGCTGCACACAACCCTGCCTTGCTGCTGACTCACTGCCAGGCAGCAGGTTGCTCAACCCAGAAGTACTTCAGTTTCCTCATCCTCAAAAATGCTCTCATCTTTTACCAGATGCTTTGTTCTCCTTCCAGGGATGTTGTAGTTGGGGAGGCTGGGCGGGGAGCACAGATGGGCTGTCTAACCTTACATGGAGCAGCAATGACTGGCCCTCCCAGGCCCAACCCAGCTGCCCCTGCCTGCCTCCACACCTGGCAGAGTACCCAGCCTGAGCCAAGGGTGCTCTCCCTGCCAGGCTGTACCCCAGCAGATTGGGAAAGAGGGTTGCAGCTGCAGGAGGACAGAGTGGGACAATGCTCTGTGTGTGGGTGTTCTCCCTGTGGAGAACTGGCAACAGACCTGAGGGGTTCCTGGCAGTGAAGGGTGTACAAGGACTTTAAATCAAATAAAAGTCCACAGAATTGTGGCCAGTGAAGAGGCTCAGACCCATAAAAACAGCACTAAAGGGTTGACCCTTGTTAAAATACTTAAAGGAGGGTAGAAAACCCACCACATTTTGGAACTGGCCCCACAATGTAAGTAACTGAAGTCCTGCAGGGTTCAGCAGAAGATCCCCAAGCCCCAGATGGTGCTTTCCAGCTTATGGATATACAGAGATAGATAATGCAAATGATGCCATTTTACTACCTACCTCTGTATATCCATTTCACAAATGTTGCCAGGACCAACCTTTGGCAAAGGGATGTGCTTAGCAGTTGAATCCTCTCTAGGTTTTGACTCCTAAAACTTCTTCTCCCTTGCATTGTAGTTCACAGCTCCCAGTATGGCCAGTGTCCTGGAGCAGCTGAACATTATCAATGGAATTCTCTTCATTCCACTAAGGTACAGTGATTCTTCTGGGTTATGCCTTTAGAAATCAAGTCCATATTGTCGTAGTTCACAGGAGAGCAGAAACCAGCTCCCCAGGATTTGTTTTAGATTACTTTTTTAAAAGTTATTATGAATTGTCTTTTATACTTCTATTTGAAAATTTGATTGGGATGATGGTGGAAATAGATGACCTAAGCCAAGACTGTTGTTCTAAGGCTGTAAATAATGGCTGGTGATAAAACTGCAGCACCAGCAGCTGGAGGCTGCCTGGCCATCAGTGAGATGAACCCCCTGCTCTGCCCCGGCCCCACTCAGGCATGGCTGAGCTGTGGCGGAGGGAGGTGCAAGGAGTGTTTCCCCTTGTTGAACAGGACCTTGTCCTGGTGCTTCACCATTCCCTCAGCCAGTCTAATGTCTGCTCCCCTTCCTGCTTTCCCCTTCAGCCAAAAAGACTTGGAGAACCTTAAAGCCGAGGTGCAGCGACGCCAGCAGCTCCAGGAAAGCATGAAAAGTGGGGAACAGCTGGAAGCAGAGAACAAAGCTGTGGAGGAGAAAGAGGCTGAGCCGAGCATGCCTTCCACTGCCATCCCCTTAACACAGAGCTCTGCTTAATGTGTACCTCGCTTTAAAAAAAAAAAAGTTTAAACCACCCTTTTCTGAATCTGGCCCAGGGCCTTAGCTGCCCTTGGAGCAGCTCCTCCTTTTTGACAATGTTATTGCACTGGTACAATTAATACACAATGCAAAGAACTAATCTGAGCAATGTAATCTGTCTGCCCAAGCTTGTGTCTGCCACGCAAGGGGAAGTGGCCGGAGGCAGCACAGACCCGTCCTGGCGCGCGGGGCCCTCCTGCCGTGTGTGTGTCCGTGTCGTGTGTGTGCGCAGCAGTTATTTCTACTTTGTACATATGAATTCCAAATGAACTGTCTGGAGGAATGTAACATTTCTCAGGTCATTTTTATGTTGACTAAGGACACTGCTTTGCTAAACCAGTAAAGAACCAGCCCCATCACAGCTCCGCGTTCTTGTAAAACGTGGATTCCAAGCCAAAAGATTGATTTCCCCCCAGTCACTATTCAAGATTGTGCTAAAACAGCTCTATTTGTGTTGCTGAGATGACTGAAGCTTGTGACATGTGGAAGCGGGGGATGTACAGCATTTTCTACATCAGGATATAGCCATGGGATTCCTTTAACCATTTTTTTTCTATGTTTGGTTGGCAGTTTGGCAATTCAGTGGGGTTTTGTAACATTCACATTCTAATTTTCAAGGTAAAGATATAGATATATATATATAGATATATATGATATTCACTGTTCCACCTCTGCTCTGCTTGCAGCTGAGTGACTTGGGATACTGTATCCAAAGAGTGAGGGCTTGATCTTTAAAAAAGCGCACAAACTTCCATTGCAGTGGAAACCCCAGTGCCTCGGAGAGGTGGGAATGCAGCAAATGAGGGCTGAGCTGAGGGGAGAGAGGAGGGAATCACAGCCCTGTTTAAGGGGGAGAGGGGAGGAAAATTCAGAAATAGAGACCTGGTGTCATTTGCAACTGCAGCTGTTAACACAGAGCTGAGGGCCCTGAACCTGACAGAATCACAACCACAAAGTACCAGGTTTTGGGGAAGGGGTTTAAATAAAGACTGAAGTTCCCCCAGTACTGAAACCTCTGGCAAACACCTTTTTCTCTGGTGTTTTTGCACAATGGTTTTGGGACTGGGAGCTGCCATTGCTGGCAATGGACGGTACCGAATGGCAAGTGCCACTCAAGAAATCCTCCTGTCCCTCCCCCGCACGCACATCCTGTGGGGTTGTCACTGTGCTCAAGCAGGTAAGATGTGGCTGCTGCAGGCCCTGGGATGCCGACAGAGTTGAATGTCCTGTTTTCCAAGCCGGTGGAGCTGTGGAAGAGCGGCGGGCTGGCCGCAGCCCCGCGCTGCCGGCGCCCAGCCTCTCCCTCCCTCGCCTTGTCTGTCCTGGATCGTGCCCCGTGCTAATCCGCGCCGCTTCTTTTACTGACCCTTGGAGCCAAGTGCTGTCCCTGTGCTCTGTACCCTCGGTTTCCTGTCTGACCCTACAGGTATTTGTAACTCGGGACTGGGCTGGGGGGGGAGGAGGGAGCAGCCTCTGAGGTGTTGGAGGCAACAAAGCAGTCTTTACTGCAAATGAACTTGCTCCTGTTAGAAAAATTCTGAATTTCCTGGAAAGCAATCAATAAATGACTACAGTGCATCTTTCCTACAAGATTTTTCTTTTACTAGTGTCTTACAGTCCATTAAAAGCTTTTTAAACTCTTCCAGGTATTTTTTTGGTTTCTTTACTGTATGAGACAAAGTGTTGGTACCAGCACTGGAGCCTCCACTCCTGTTCCTTTGAGCAGGAGCAGTGGGGAGAGAACAGGACCTGGAGGCTTTAAAACCTGTAAATCAGTGCCAGAGTCACAACCCCAGCCCAGAGGGGGCAGGACCCACAGCCTCTGTTGTCAGAATCCATTTGGGCTCAAGGAGAGGAGTTACTTTGCCCTCTCATCCCTGGGGAGATGTGGGAGTAAGGGTCACGGCTTTGGGGATTTTGTACCCATGTGAATTGAAGCTGAAGGACACAAGTCCTGGCTACTGTGGCTCCACAGCTAAGCAGCTCCAAGGGCAATGCAGGCTGGTAATAACGGCATTTACCAATACCTGTCTGTGCCTCACTACCTCTTGGGTTCTGGGGGTTCTTATTACCCTGTTCACAAGCTCTTAAACAAGTTTTTAAACTGACTCAAACGGGACCCAGCTGGGCTGGAGGCAGGCAGGTACTCAACCCATCCACTGAAACATGTTTCAGTGCCCATCAGTGCTGTGTTGGGACTGGAAACAGTCCAAACCAATCTCACACCTCCAGAGCTGCACAAGCAACAAATCATCGAGCTCAGGGAAAATTAAATGTAAGTGCCCATACGGTTCTTGGGCAACTCACACCTGAACCTGCCTTGTGCTCCCTATGAGAAACTCACTACTTGTAGACACAGGAGGCTTTCCTTTCAACCCTCACCCCAAAAACCACCTATGTGCCACGTTGTCACCCCATCTGGGATAGTCCATGCACACATTGGCTCTGGCAGAGCCCAGACTGGATTTTTCCCCAAATGCAAGTGGTTGTCCTCCAAATGTCCATCTCGTGTCTGTTCCCACTACAAAGTACCATCCTGCCAGCTGCTTTCACATACCTCAGCTGGTGGGAGTGCCCTTTCATTCTCTCCCCACAAGCTCAAGAGCACATCTGTGCTCTTCCATTATGAAGATGTGCCCATTCCAGTTCCAGCTACTGACCCACCTCTAAACAGTACTTGAGGCAATTAGGCCCAAATCACGGAAAAACTAAACCAAAGCACACGTAGGCACAAGACCCTAACAGAGAGCAGATGTTGCCAGAACCACCCAGTGCCTTCAGCTTTCCAGGTACCCGGCTGCCCTGTGCTGCCTCCAGGCCGAGAGCGATTACTCCGAGGATCCAGGGCCACGCTCAGCCACCGCCCTCGACAGCTCCAACCCCGAGCGAGGGGCACTGAAAGGCAGCTCCTCTCAGGGCTGCCGTACAGAGAGACAGTCAAGGGGAAAATCCAACCAAACCAAACCCAACCAGGGCTGGCCTGTGCCAGGTGCAGGGACATGGCGCTCCTGAGCACCTGTGAGACCAGCTTAGCCCACCAGAGCATTTCCTGCAGCACCTCACTGCACCGGATCAAACAACAAAACCTCTCACTATTTCAGCTGCCGTGAACCAGCTCAAAAGCACTTCCTGCAGCCTCAGGTGAGCACAAGTTAAATTAAAATCAGAGCAAGGGCAAAGCAGGTGGGAGTAAAATCTGAGGGTGAAACACCAATAGCTTTTTTCAAAATAGTTTTAATTTTTGCATCCAAGGAAACAAAACCACATCTAGTTTTATATGCATTTAATAGTTTACCAATTGGTACAATAAGATCTTTTTAATATGCAGAAAACATGAATAAATTTTGTTTTACACAGTCTGAGAGCAACAAATCTTACTGTAAAACACAGAGCAGTATTATATACATTCCTTTACCGATTTTGTTTTAATTGTGTCAATAGCTTCAGTTAACTCCTACAGCCTGGGAACTGTTCTCTCCAATTGCAACCTCTAACAGCGCTCTGACATTTGCCTTCACGTCGATGTCGGGATCGGGATCGACTCTAAAGCGTGAGGATTTTGCTAACTTCTCTTCAGAATGAACTTGGGGAAGCCTGAGGGACAGGCAGGACAGGAAAGCAGCTACTTACATGACACAGTGGAAAGATAAAAAGGCCAGTTAACGCCAGTTGTGACTTGCAAATCCAACGCGACCCCCCCGCTCCCCCCGTCCATCCCACCCCTCTATGCACGTGCTCTTGCTACAGGACTCTCGGTATTGATTTAATACACGGACGTTATATACAGCTGGACACAACAGCTCACTCCAAGGGCGCCTCTCCTCCACTCAACTCAGCATTTGCAATATTCAAATCATTAAAGGATTACCAAGCCACCACTGTCTACGAAAACAAAGTATTTTTCCTTTTAAACAGCTCTCAGGGGAGTCAGGAGCTGTCTAAGAGTGATTTCTCAGGCAGTTCACATGGACAGGAAGAGGAAGAGGAGAGGCAGGGACCCATGCCCGTAGTCCCCACTCACTACCAATCAGGGGTTGTTTTCCTTTCCTCAGTGCCCCGGGCACACATTGGTCACACCACACACAAAAGCAGGATGGGTTTGTTTCACCTTCTAAAGTGCAAGATGGTACAAAACATCAACTTCCAGCTTCTATCTAAACCACAAAAAATGTTGCACTTTCTGGCCTGTGTGGCAGGGCCAAAGCTAGGCCAAGCCCAGGATCTGCAGCGGCTCTGTAAGGCCAGAGCTGGGTCCTGGCACGTGCTGCCAGGTTTAGTCAGGAAGTGCCAAAGCACCAGTGAACCTCTCGCCCCCTCCGATGCATTTAGTTCATTATTAACCCAGTAACCTCACTGTTGCAGTTCTGATCACAGCAAAGGCACAGCACAAGCTGACAGTAACAGCCAGGACAGTCCCACAGCATGTCCCAGAGCGTCCCCCTCACTCCCACGCCTGTGGTGTGGCTCCCTTCCAAACAGGGCTTCAGCTTTGGTCCTCCGGGGACCATCCCTGAGATCATTCCCTCTGCCCCACAAGGCTCACTCTGCAGAGCAGCAGTGCTGAGCCTCACACAGCAGTGATTCTGCTGCCAGCACTGGGGCAGGGTGTCCTAGTAAATGCTTCTTTGCTTCAGGGAAAAAATGCAGTAGACAACTTCCACATCACAGGTACCTTTAATTTCTCATTCAGGTTTGAATTATGTACATGAGGGTGGTTTACTTCAGACTTAAATAAAGTTTCTAGGTCCTACCAGGAATTAAACAGATGTTATTACCTTACAGTTGCAGATGCATGGAGGGTTTTAAGATGCACTACTTGTGTATCGGGAATTCTCCAATAGGACAAAAAGCAGCAAATTTTCCCAGTCCAAGCAGCTAATGAACAAAACAGACTTTATTCGTGCATGCTTATGCAGCAACACACACTGAGAATGACAGAAACCACTGGATTTAAGAGATCAGCCTGGATCTTAAACTGGCTCTGAAAACCCCCACATCAGAACCCCGCTTTCCATAGGATCCCACACCCCAACCCAGCTCCTCCCACAGAACAACGGGTCCTTCTGGGCTGACTGTGGAAGTTTCCCCCTCACCAGGTGCAGTGTGTTCATCCTCCAGCCCCACCCTATGCTGGTCAGAGACTCTCAGCTTTAAAAGGGACATTTTAAAAGCCACAGATTAAACCAAAGGAATAAAATAAAGCACAAATTCACCTGTTAAAACATCAACCTGGTACTTCATTGTATTATCAATTTTAAAGTTGATTTTTAAAAAGACCTGGTTAGTTTGATAAGTATTGTAATTCTTGGTTATCTACAAAGGAATCTGTCACAAAAAGCTGATTAAAATATTAATTTATAATATTTTCATTCATTTTGGATCAAAATATGTAACTTTAGGGATATGCAAATTAAAAACTGTGTACACCAAACAACATAAATACTAATAACTGAGCGGGGCTGGTTTTGCTGATAGAATTTGGGTTTGGTTTTAATGTTTAGCATCATTCCCACAGATGGGTGTGGGCTTTGTTCATGGCATCCTTCTTTTAGAAGCCTGCATGGATCTGACCTGCCATTGTCAACTGATTCTCAAGATACTTAATGCTTCTTTTAAAGCATTTCAATGCTGCAGCCCAAGGTTTTTCTCCACTTGCAAACCCCAGGACTGTTTTTATTGGAGCCACATTGCCAAGGTGAGGATCACCTCATTGTCCAAGGAGGCACTAAGGAAACCAAGAAACTTTTGTATACCCCAATTTCCTGCCAGTGAATGAGGGAAGTGTCCTTTGATCCTGCTGTGTAATAGGAATTGCACATCTCTAACAAACATGGAAAGCTAACAGCAAGGTGGACCATGGCAGTCATTTGGGAGAGGAAGCTCTACTGGAAACTGGATCACTAAACTCTAGTGGGATGGACAACTCCTCCTGGAAGTTTGTCTAGCATAAGAAGAACCAAACAAAAAACCATTTAAACTTAGTTTAACAGCACAGCTTAACCATTGAATGACCAAATAAAAAATAAATACATTTATCACATCAGCTGCGACTAAGATTTGTTGTCTTATTTCAGGTTTACAGTCAGTTCTATAAATATACCAACCCTTGTGTGATAGGAGGCCAAAACAAATGTTTCCTGTTGATTTGGCAAATGTTTCATGACAAATATTCCAGAATTTAATTAATTTCCATTAATTACATATAAGGTTCAGAAGATTCTGAATTGCAGCCTTATTATCTAGTATTCTTAGAGAAGATTTATTAAGCACACTTAAGTGATGTTACATAGATACACATTTCTGAAAAAGCCCTACAAAACTTTTCCCAAATGAGGTCACCAATTCAGGCACCAACAGACAGCAGAAAGAAAAACAGGTATAATTATCCGACATAACGACACTGTCAACTATTCAGTTAAGTGCCCTATTCCAATCATCCCACTTCTGCCTTCTCAGGTCTGATGTGACCAATGCCAGCCCATGTTCTTAAACCTATGGTACTTCTAGACAACGTATGTAAATTTACAGTATACAATTTGGATTCACCATGCATGAATACTTTGTGTGTAACATTTAATAAGCTCAATCTACATCCAGAATAATTTACATGAAAGGACAATATTTATTTAAACAGAGCTCAATGGGTAACCATGGTATCTGAGTGCATCCAGAGGAAAAGGGGTCATTGTGAACTCCATCAGCGGCACTCCCACACTTTTACTGTTTGATCTACACTCCCAGTCACCACGTACGGGGCTGTCTTGTGGAAATCTGCCAGGAGACAAAAGCTCACATTACCAACGAACCCAGAACTTCAGCATTTCCTACTCTCATGGAATGGCACTGCTTTTCCAAAACAGTTCTATCAGCTCAAAGGCTACATTCCAAAGATGCTGGCTATACTTCTGTAGCCAAATTCCCTCATGCTATTGCCAAGATCTAGAACCAGGAATGTCCAGGAATTCAAAGTAACTCTCTTCTGACCCTTGTGCACACACTTTTTTTCCTTTTGCGGGACAAGCACTGACAAGAGAGCCCTCCCCAGGTGCCTGCACGCTCTGGTGACAGGTTCCAGAAGTCCCTGTCAGTTAACATCCTTATCCATGTGCAACACTGGCAGCAGAAGTGGGAAAATCCAGCACACTCCAACTCTACAACTCACATGGATGGGGGCTTTGACTAGAAATTGGAGTTAATTTCTAGTTCATTTCTTCTACACAGAGAAGACGAGGCAGCACTAGAGCCCCAAGGTGAATGCCAGCCGGGTGCTCAGCTGCAGCCAGTAAAGCAGCAGCTCTGGCAGAGGGAGCAATACATACCCAAAGAGGTAACAAAGTGTTCGTGCGCGTTGAGGGTTTTCATGCATCGCTTGTTCTTGAAGTCCCAGACACGGAGAGTCTTGTCATCAGCACAGCTCAAAATAAACTTTCCCCCAGAATGGAACAGGACGCCACGTACCCAGTTATCATGGCCCACCTTGTGCACAAGGAGAGATCAGTGAGCAGGCTGAGAGCTGAGCATCCCACACCTCACACTATGGCACACTGAGGGACCCCTGCCTGGCCCCGCAAGGACAGCGCTGGAGCTCCTGAAACCTCTCAGAACTCACAGCTTATCTCCAGTTTCTATTATTACACCTCTGTCAGTTCTCCCAACAATGCAAGTTCCTGTACTTAAAGGCAAACAAACAGCAGTCCTCATCATCTCCATCAATTCTGCTCTCCACCCCAGCACCACCACCCAGTGCAGCTGGAATCTGAGCTGGGAACAGCAGCCTATGGCCTGCAGGAAGTCCCACACAAGGGAAAAACGTATTTCACAGAAGACAAAATTCAGATAATTACCAGCATTTCTGTAAACAAACCAAGCTACTCATCACAGAACCTAGAGCACAGTACTGCATTCACACTATGGTTTTGGAGATCGTCAGTATTTCTTAGCAACAACAAGATCTGAGCCACAGACAATACATAGACAAGATCCGAACTGTACACAAAACACCAGTGGACTTACAAGTGTCATAAGGCACATGCCAGTGCTAATGTCCCACATCTTAATGGTCTTGTCTCTGGATCCAGACAGCAGAAAAGGCCCAGGCTTGCCACTCTTCTTAGTCTACAGAAAATTATGGTTTAGGTTATGGTATACACAGGATGGAAGCGGGAGGAGGACAAATGAAGCAGATCCCTTCCCAGTGATATTGCTCAGTACCAAAAACAGACCATACAACAACTTACAGCGAGTAAACCCACACTGATAAAGCTGGATCACAGGCACTGGTACTAAGGCTAGAAGAATTACACAATCTGTTAAAAGAAATGGTTGTTTGTCCTGCTGCTTCCACAGGCCAAGTAACACTTTGAATATACACCTGCCTTGCAAGACATCCTCTGTTAACAGGGTGTTAACAGACACAGCTCAAGTGCCTCCTCTCAGGACAAATGAGGTTGCAGCTCACACATACCTTCGTGTTCACTTTCTTCATAAAATGCAATGAAGCGGGGTTAGGAATTTCTGAAAACTCTCTACTCTGAAGTGATTTCTGTGTGTGTCCATGCACGGTGTTACCACCTGCCGAGCTCTCACCTGCCCCAGGTGTGCAGGGAAGTGCTCCTGTGAGGGCTGTGCCCGATGCCATCAGCAGGGGGCAGGGGAGGCACCACTGCAGAGCCCGCTCAGCCACAGGGAGGGACACACAGACTTTCGTTTTAATTACTTATAATTAATAGATTATAAGGATATTTTAGAGATTCAGGTAAAATTTGACTGAAATAACCTGTAAAAGCCATCACTAGACAAGTCCCTTTGTTCAGTGCGGCTACTTTGGAGGCAGAGGGCAAAACAGCAATGCCAGGTGGGGTGTCTGACTAGAAACTGGAGTTAATTTCTAGTTCCTTTCATCCACACTTGAACATCCTTAGAATGAAATTTCTTCTGGCCTTTAGCAAGGCTTTCTTGAGGCTCATTAGAAGAGGTATCTGTGATCCCACAAACTGTGATTCATTTTAGTTAAGGAATGCCTTCTCCCATCAGTAGCAGTACAACTGAACAGCAGTTGGTGCTTGACTCCTTGGTGCACACTGCACCCAAGGCAGCTTCACTCTGCATTTCTGACTGGCTCCTTCCACCCTCTACCTTCCAATTGCTAAGCACCCTTATAATCTTCACATTGTGCCAGACAAGTTGCTTTACACATTTCTTTGCTGCAATACAAGACAGTGGTCCCACTCTCATCCCCCCTAAATAGAGCACCTCTCTGAAGTTCACCTTCACTAGTGAAAAGATAGGTCCTAAACACAAAAGCTGGATCCTGGGAAGCCAAGACAGGGCTTAGCTGTACACTAAGGTACTCAGACAAAAGCATCCATACACCTGCTGTACCTTCCAGGCCCTTGGAGCCCAAAGCTCAGCGGCTGTCACTGCTACACAGAGCACAGACAAAGATCTCCCTGTGCATGCTTGTGTAACAGCCCGGGAATGTTACCTCTGATCCTGTAGCTTCTGATATGGTGGAGTAGGAGCTCTCAGGAGCCCAGGAAATGCACTCTACCACATGCTCGTGCTCTCGGAGCTCAGCTTTGCATTCCTTTGTCGCTACCACCCACACGCGCACCGTCTGGTCGTTGGAGCAGCTGGCAATCAAGGTGCCGTCCTGGTTGGGCCGCACCATGCGCACCCATTCTCTGTGCCCCGTGAAAGTCTTCACGCAGTAACTGCAAAAGAGCACAGCCTCGCTCAGCCACCGGCCGATAACCCTCTGCACGGCCTCGGAAATTCCAGGACAATAAACCTACTTTCAGGGGTTAAGATAAAATATTTTAGTGCGCACATGTTCATGCTGGCAGGTGATGGAGCACACCAAAAGGGTTCGTGGAAAGGATGCTGACATGAGAAAACAGTGACAGCTAAGAGCTAGCAAAAACTTGTTAGGGCAAAAAGCAGGAAACAGGAGAAAATTAAGTCAATGTGACTACTTGCAAGAGATTTGGAGATCTTTTAGGTATTAGAACTGATAAATTAAATAAGACGACAAAAAAAAATTAGGAGACACCTTGATCTGTGTCAAGAAAGGTAACAGATACTCCCTTTAAACTCATGGTTAACCAGTGAATTTATTTTTTAATTGGTCATGAGATAGAAATCTACCCTCATGGCTTCTAGAAAGACAAAACCAGTTAGCTTTAGTTAGTCAGTATTAACATCTAAACTCCTTTGCCAAATGATTGAGGCAGAATCCTTCAGTGAATTACTCTACACAACACAACATTTCTCAATTCAAACAGGGACTGCTGACATTCAGATTCCTGTGTCCCATTTCTACACACAGTGGTTTCTCATTGCTTTTGTTCTGGTGCTGTTTGCTCACAAGTGCACTTACCCTGTCTGGACTTCCCACATTTTGATAGTTTTATCCCTTGAGGCAGAAACTATATGATCTCCATTGGGCATGATGGCTACCGAAGATACGTTATGATCATGACCTAAAAACAAAATAAAACCTTTATTAAATGGCACTGGCAGAGTTCTCACAAAGCACACAGGACCTGCCATTTTTTTTTTACCTTGGTCAAGTAGCTTCAGCAGCAATGCGTGTTTTATGGAATAATCTTTACATGTAAACTTGAGGTTTTATGAAATAATCATCCATTTTTTTAGAACCCACACAGTCCAGACACTGAGCAACCTTAAAGGTGCTTTCTGTTTACTTGTGTATATCTATGGGTGGGTGTTTATTTTTCTAAGTCTCAAACACTCTATTTCTACTTGCCATTTCTAAAAGATGATCCTAAAAGCAAGAAAGAAAGCTCTTACATAAGACCATAAAAAACAATTGCTGTCAGTATTAGAATCTTATAGCTTGGTTGTACTTTTTCATTTTTCCTACAGTTTTCAAAGCCAGTGCAAATGGAATGTTCCCATGTGATCAAACACATGCAACCAAACCCCGCACAGAGCAGCCACAACTCCTCTGGCACTGATTCCTCCCTTCCTGTAGCCCTGCATCAGGAACACAGAGGGCTGAAGGAAGGAATCTTTCACTGATTTGAAGGCAATTTTATTGTCTAGCAAGAATTTAGTATTTAAAGCTCAAATCCCTCTGTCATTTTGTTTCAGTATCATTATGGGATGCTTCCCACACATCACACATAGTAGATTTAAGATGCTATTTTATTCCATAAACACTGCATGTATCCCCTATTTACAGAGCACTCAAAGCATCAAATTATATACTCCCTTTTTCTCTTGGAAAATACCCTGGTCTGTAACCCCTTCCCACATCAGCAGTTTTCCTGGATTAAAAAAAAAAAAAAATTCTCTCTTCATTTTACAGACAGCTAAATCAATCCCTTTATACCTTACCATGCATAGTTCTGATGCACTCAAAGCCCTGGAAATCCCATAGCTTAATGGTCATATCAGCAGAACAAGAGGCCAGGAGTTTGCCAGTGTGGTCAAAGGAAATATCTTGCACGGAGTCTGTGTGCCCCTTCAGGGTTCGCTCAAAGTCTCCCGTCTCATAATCCCACACCTGACAAGGGAACAGACAACCTGTTAGCAGCAGCACATTACTCTTTGCATTCTCAGCCTCACATTTGCACTCTGAAGGCCAGTCTGGCACCTTGTTCAACAATTAAGCAAGCAAGAGACACAGACAGCCCTAAAAAGCTTAACAGTAAAGAAAAATAAATTTCTTTTTATGTGATTTTGTTACTTATAAATTAACTGAATTATTGCATTTTGAAAACTACTTTTCAGCTAACTTTAAGCATTATAAACCCAGCAGGAGAACAAGTTTCACTGTATTGATGTCACCTATTCCACAGCCTGGAGCTGTCTGGAGCAAACACACACCTTTATTGTGGCATCCTCTGAAGCAGAGACCATAACACTGAAAACTGGATGGAAAATGACTCGAGTGACAGGACTCCTGTGCCCACTCAACGCGTACTTCTCTGGAGGACGAGGAATCCACTCCTTAGGGTCTCGTTTCTGACCAAGAGGTCCACCTGATGTAAATTCTTCCTTAGCTTCATTCAGCTTCGATTCTAATTCCATTACCTATGTGTATGAATTTTAAAGAGACCTTTCATTTCCAGTTTTATACAAGATCTAATTCACCTTCTTGCATTAATAATCCAAATAGCAACTGACTCCAAAACTCACAGTAAAGCAAAGATTGCATGGATCAAAACTGATTACCAACATTCAGTCGCACGGGTTTTAAAATTCAAATCTAAATTAATCTTTTATAGTTTATTCTTTAATAATTTATAGTTAATTCTTAATAATTTAATCATTAATCATTTATTCTTTTCAAATTCACAAATATTTTCACAGGAAAAAAGTTCTAAAAAATCCCCTTTACTCACACACTGTATAAATACATCTGAATTTACTACTGTGCCAAACTACCAAAGAAGGTTGTGCTAACAAAAAGGAATGCTACTGCTGCAGGAATTCTGTGTCCTGTTGGAGCTAGCACACACATTAACCAACAACAGAAACACCGGAGGGCTAATAAACCCTTGCTGTATTAACCTGCACAAGGGATAGGACTTCATTGTTTACACACTGATTTTAGGGGTATTTTTGCTTTTAATACTCTCTTGAGCCATTGAGGCATGACTAAAACAAGTTTTGTACTCTCCACTTGCAGCACAATTGCCCACCAGAACGCACTGGAGCTAATGGCTCCTTCCCTCTAGGGCCATGGCCAAAGACAGCAGGCAGCACTGATTTCTCCTCTGTTCTAGCCCAGCCTGACCCTCTGCACACAGCAATTGCATTTCCCTACTCACCAACTGCCTCAAGGCACCTCTTGCCTCTCCAGCTTCAGGGCTGCACGTGCGTGTTCAGTGCTGAATGCTTGATGTGCTAACTTTTTATAAGTGTACAACCAGCAGATCTCATACTCACCTTCTTTTGTAATCTTATAACAGATGTCCATTTCTTTTCCAGAAGTCCAGCGTACTTCTTATCTAACTCTTCATTCTGAGAAGCATTTAAAGAAAGAGGAAGAAAAGCAACACAGAAAAACAAACATTAGAGACGCAGAAGTAACTAAATGCTGCACTTTCTTTCCATTACAAAATTACAGTCTCATGCTACAATAATCTTCAACAAGACGAAGATAAGAGCCATCAGAAAATAACCATGCCAAGGCTTACTCCACAGAAGATAAAAGCTCTGAGGACTGGCTATCTTGGTCAGAGACAGATGTTAATCTAGTACTATAGGGGGGCACTTGTAAAGGCTGGAGTTATCTTCATGAATAATCCATACAAAAATAAAATCTCTCTTTGTAGAGCTACATGTCAATCCTTCCAATGTACTCAAATAATTTCTGCCTTTACCTTTTTTTTTCTATTTTAGTATAGTCCACTCCAATTCAGATTTTCTTGCATAAAAGTTGTGAAACTTTTAGCAACTGCATTTTCTCTTTCCCTCAGGACCATCTAACCTATTTAGATTGCTTTCCTAAGCTTTGGGAAGAGAAGACTAAATTAGGCTGATAGATAAGGCAGATAGGGGAATGATATTAGGATTTTCAATTATAAGTATGGCATTTCAATTTGTCATTTCTACTTACTTATTCAATACTAGTGCCAAATTGGAGAAATTGAGTCAAATTTCAAGCATTTTGGGAAAAGAACAATACAAGATATGTAATAAAGAAAAGGCAAGGATTTATCCAAAGGATCTATCCAGCACACAGAAGTTTACTACTCAATCCAGCTGTAGCTATATAAAATGCACACCTCCTATGCTAATAGGTGGCAAAGTTAAAAATTATACCAAAATTCCAACACACAGGTTCAGAACAGATGCAGATGCCACAACACTGACAGACTTCAAAATTACACTACAGATGAATCTTGTTTGAACTCACCACATCTAATTCAGCTTCCTTTTTAAAAACCGAATATGCCTCCTCGTAGCCATTGGAACGGAGGTAATCTGCTATCGCTCGATTTCTACAAAACATTTTAAATACAATTTAAGGAGTGAGAGAAAAACTGTCATCACAACATAGTGCACTCTGATCAAATCCTTGTCTACATTCCAAAGTAAAATAGCAAAAAAATTTCCAGAATTTACTCAAGATCAATGTAGAATTCACAGATTGCTGCTTATATTGTAATGTGCTTATTGAAAATTGAAGAATCCATTTTTTATACCATCAGTAACTCTGAATTTCCCAATTCTAATTTCAAATACCAGCAGTTCTGTCAAAAATAAAGAGTACAGAGATCCAAACCACAACACACAGTACTTAAAAGGGCATGTAAACAGAGACACTCCAAAATCTATTTGGAAACAAAGGCTAATAATTGAAGTTTAATGAAAATGCAACACAAACTTAAAAACAGTGATCCCTTACAGTTCATCTCGTTGCCTTTGTGACAGCACCATCGTGGCTGAGATGTCAGGTTAACGTGATCGAGCAGTGGCTTCTCCTCAAGAGCTAAAGTCTTGGGAACCCAGGATCCACACTTCAGTCTGCCACAGTGGCTTAAATCACAAGTATTTCTCCAGATGTGAAATCCAATAGGAAATCCAGAGGCATTCAACACAGAAGATTCAATCCATCTACAAGGAGGAGAAAGAGACATCATTTGTTTCCTTGAAACAAGCAATCCACAGGAAGCTTTCTTAGTTTTATCCAAACAGCATCTTTAAAGGCTCTAGCTCTACCCAAGCATGGGGCCCTTGCAGCTACAGCACTGCACAACCGTAGCACACAAATGACTTTTCCCACTCCAGTACCACCACCTGAGGAAGTACCAAAAAACCTTTGACTAAGAGACAATACTTGTTTTCTTTTCAGTCATGTGTTGATGTAGTTTACCTAGAGTTCATATTTCATTTTGCCAACATTTAGGGCACAGCAAATTTTTAAACAGTCCTCCAATCTTAACAGAGTGGCACCATTACCATGGGAAGAGCTGCCACAGGCCCATTAGTGCAGCTGGGCTCAGGCAGTGCAGTGACCACAACACCTCTGGCAACGCCAGCCAATTCGGGTTATGGCCGAAATCCGACACGCTTGAGATAGTGCAAGTCAGTGGTGTTGTGCTTTTCCAAAACACACACTCATTAGCATCCTTTGATTCAGAAACATGAACTACAGCATTCTCAGTGCACAATCTGCTTCAACTGGGCAGCTTTAACCTCTGCCACAGTGACACCAACAAACCCACGCTGGCAGCACCGCCTTTGCTTTCTGCACTGCAGGGACCTCGTGAGCACCACAACCATGCAAAGTGCTGAAGTGGCATTTCTTGCACACCTGGCAGGTTCTGCACAGAGCTCATCATTCACTCCGGCTGCTCAGCAAGTCTGACCGACCAACCAGCCTTCAGCACTGACATAAACTGAGGCAATACACAGAGGCTCAGAGACAGCAGGTGGGTTTGTAAACTTTCTACTGACTGCTTGAGGACTGCATGCTCCCACTGCCGCTCCTCTGCCCCTCCCTAGACACACAAGTACACTGACTTCAGTGTCAAAGCTCTATAACAATCTCTGTAAGGAATCGCCTTTAAACAATAGCCTGCTATGAAAAAAGTAAGGAAAATACTAAGCTTGTATCAATAATGGCTACTTATTCATCACAGGGGATCAGAGGCTTCTTTCTAAACCTATCTAGGCCCTGCTGTCTGCTTCAAAATGAGCTTAAGCTGCAAGTTGCTTGTTTCCACCCTGCTGATCGGTCTTCCATGTTAAGTGCTGCACACTGTAATACCGCCTTGCAAGCCAGTTAGGATAGGAACACTCTAAATGGGCAATGCCTCATTTAATTAGTCTAACCTCTTCCCAATAGCCATTTCAGAAACAATTCAGCTGAAAACTAACAGCACAGGCTGCATCCTTTCAGAGAACACAAGTAAGCATTTCACTTCTTCTTGTCCCATACCCAATTCATGACAGGTAAAGAGACAACCGTGTTTCAAGAGACGCTCAGTACAGAGCAGAGTACCGCACGCAAATGAAGGGAACTCCAGTATAATCATCAAAAAGAAGGTGCTGCAGCGCTGGGAGGCGCCCTGCAGAGGGCGCGCCGCGGGACAGGCGGGGCCCGGCACGGGCGGCGGGACGGGAGCGGGCACTCCCAACACACGGCAGCGCTGCGGGCAGCGCCCAGCAGCACGACAAAAACACCACCACCCAAAACCTGCCTCCAGGACTGCCGCGGGAAAACCTGAGCGTGCGGTTCGTCTTACGAACCGCCACTATGCAGTGAATGCCTGGCAAATCCAGTGCCAGTACACTGACTCCAGTAAAAATCCCAATACCTCATCAATGTTGTTGTGGCATCTGGGAAGTGCAATTATAGCACTTGTCTAAAAATAACAGCAACTGTGTTTGTAAGGCCATTCTTCACATGTCAGCTAGCTAGAAATGCATTTTCCCTGTCAAATGTAAAAAGTAACCCAAATCTTCTCCATATCCTATATACACTTCCCAACACCTGGGCTGCTCCACAATCTAACTCTGAATTGTTAGTGAGAAACAGATCGTAGTACTAGATAAATTCCAACAGCTACAGGGCAAAGCAGCTACTCCTGCTATTAGCAAATTACAGCAGAGCCAAAGCCACCAACCAACTGATCTATAGCATCTCCCTCCTCCAGAACGGGTCTGTTCCAAGCACCCTGCTCGGCATTCCTGACTTTTAACTACAAAGTCACCTGAATAGAAGGCAAAGCATTTTTAGGACTGCCTCCTTAATAGACAAAAATAGAACAAACAAAACAAAAACAAACAAAGCCCACCACAAACAAACAAAAACTAAAACAAACAACCCCCCCCAAACAACCCACTCAAGCAAAAGTGTCCCAATCCAAAAAGCCCCAAACGACCACCATTAATTACACACCTGTGCCACTATGTGCACTACCCTTTTTCAGCTGGGGCAGACTTTGACACACAGGCTTCAGCAAAGCAAGACTAACCAGTCCTCCTCTATCATCTATCAGCCACCACCATGTTACCCTCAAACAGCTCAGCCATGAGAGGCCACCAGGGCTCTGGGGGAACCCTGGGGAACAAAAACAAGCCACAAAGAACCACCACCTGTTCACTACATCTCCCCTGAAACTGGTCACTTTGTATCAGCATCTTAAGACAGTGTCAGGACAGAGCTAGATCAGCTTTTGAAAGAAAATATGTCCTTGCATGAGAATTTTACTTTGTCCACTATTAAATACAGGAAAAAGCACACTGAACTTCGCCATCCGTGGGGTAACAGCCACTAATGAAGTGTGAACCAGGATGTGCCTTTTATTAATACCCACTTACACTCCTCCAAGTTGTAGTTTCTAACTTAAAACTCACCCAATTCCCTATCAATAGTCTGCATGTACAAAAGCACCAAGTGGCAAACCTCTGCAAAAGGACGGTAACAGAGCACTACAGGTGTTCTCAGCAAGATCAGGTGTCTTTGAAAGCCTTTCAAAATTGGGAGCTGGCAGAACGCCTGTCGCTGGCACAGGTACGACACATGCAATGGGCACCTCTCACTCCTCCCGGCAGCACAGGACCTGCAGGGTTTTCCAGAACAACACAAACCGTTCCTTACCTATACAAAACATACTCCTCAGCCTCACTAACTGCAGCAGATCCTCAGCAGGCACCTCATCCCGACTGCCCACCTTTCCACTCAGCTACAGACCAGCTTTTATACTTCCGACTGGCAGAAATGTCAGAGCAGTAAGGACAGCAGACCTACTTCAATCCTTCGGTGCTGCAGGACTAATGAGTGGCATACTAAAACACAATCTTTAAAAAGAAATTAATTTTAAAAGAGACAGCCAAGAATCATTGCAGGCCAGAATTTTTCCCTGCACAAGCTTCTAAAACACAGAGAATTATTAATGAAGAGCAACAAACTGAGCAGAAATACTTGAAAAGCAGAAGAATCCTCTCCTGTACGGGAAGGTTAAAACAGCACAGTGCAGGTTCATCGGACCTTCTCATTTGAAAAAAAAAAACCAAACAAATAAACGTGATGCTCTGTCTCTTCACATCTGACCACTGCCCCCTTTCTTCCTAACCCGGGGTTCAGAGATTCCCGAGCGTCACCACACTGAGGGCACGCTCACTGCCACTGCAGGGCTCCGAGGCCCCGGCTCTGCCCCACCTGGGCCGGTGGCAGCTGGGGAGCACACGGCCCTTGGGGCGCCCAGCCAGCCCACGCCCGCTGGCACCGGGCACACCAGCCTGGCACGGACAGGAGCAGCCTCCTCCCCAGCGGGGCTGCGAGCACTCGGCACGCCACTGCTGCTCCCGGCCTTCCAACACTGCCTTCTTCCACTGACGGCTATCACCGTGGTTCAAGCGCTTCCTAGATTACTGGAACACTTCACAGTAACTTAATGAGAGACCTGCAAATGATTCATAAATGCACCAACAGCAAAATGAAACAAGTTCAGCTCCATTTGTTAGCTGAGACAGCTCTACAGGAGGTATCCAAGCACAATAGCTACACGCTCAGTCACACAATGAGGTAGGGAAAAGAAAATCATTTTCAGGCAAGAGACTCCCCTCAGTTCATGGTATGTCATGCCAATAAATTATGCACCTTGGCTTGTAGGTATTTCTATGACTGTGTTCACACTTGCCTCAGGAGACACTTAAATATTTTCTATAAGTATTCTCCAAATAAAACTGAGAAACAGATTATAGAATCAAATTAATTCATCAGCATTTTAGTCTCAACCTGACAAAAATACTTGTTCATTTAACCAGCATCAAGCAAGAACAAAATTACTGGAATTAAAATACTTAAAAGTGCCCATTCCATAGACAAAAAATAAATCTAGTCCATAAACTTCTTCAGATTTCATTATGATTTTGTTTAGCAAAGTATACTGGATGCTAATCAGCACTAAAATTTGGGTTATATACCTAAGCCCTTGCAAAATTGACATTTTCAGAAGTGTATCCTGAGGTACCAAACTCCACCATCACAACAAACCTCAGCATTTCCACAGGCTTTTGTCAGTAAGTTACGTTCAAGGTTCTCCACTTCCTTTGTTTGCTCTTATAAAGTGTGTCAAGAACACTTTTAAGGATCAAAACCATAAAGAAACCCCTAAAATGGCTCAACTGACTAAGAATGCCCATTTCTGCTGTTCAGAGAAAGGCACAGAAGTCACTCCCAAGTGAGCTGTGATCCATCTCTCCCAGGAGTGAGGCACAGCAAACCCAGCCTGTCACTGGCAGGGCTCTGCTACCACAGTGAGGTGTAAGAAGACCAAAAATCAGCTTCAACTTCATTCCTTGGTTCACTACACTGGCAGCAGCAGTGAACTGTTCCATACACCAGCACCACCACCCTGGGTTCACTCTGCTGATGTCCAGCAACCTCATCTGGCAGTGCATATCCCAAATATATGTCCATGGCTACTCCAGGAGCTTATCTGTAAATTAATTCAATTTCTGCAGTTTTTATGACTGTTGCTTAGGCTCCATAAACAATCTTGCCCACAAAAACCCAAGCTTTGTACACTAAAGACGTAACTGTAGCTCATTATATTAAAAATTGGAAGAGATACATGGCATCAATTACAGAGCTAAAGAATCAGCAGATACAGAACAGACCAGCAGAGTGCAGCTCTGCAAACTCAACAGGGCTTTAGCTCAGCGCTCCTGTGCTTTAGGAATTGTACATTTTTGCCTTTTTTTGCAGAATTCTAATACTTTAGTTTCCTCAGCTACAAGACCAATTTTTCCATAAATATTATTATGTCAACATTTTAAATGATATTCTACAGGAACGTTTATTGAAAGAAACAATCAGACATCACTTTCTCAGACTGCAAGCTCAGGCACACCTAATACAAAGCATTGGGGTGTTAAAAAGGCACATGAGCCATCAGCAGCATCAGGAACACAAAACTGGGTTCACGTGAAATCAATTCAGAGTTTTCCACTGCTCACATTTAGGTTCAAATTAAGATCTTAATTTATCATTTAAAATGTCAATAACCCATATAAAACTTAAAACATTTTGGAGTGTCCAGCTGCATGCTACCAACTTTCAAGTGGTTTCTCTAACACATTCTGCCATCCTTAAAAGGTTTTTTTTACCTCAAAGAAAACTCCTAGAGTTTACTTCTGATTTGTTAATACACCCAAAATCCTACTTCAGTTAGTTCCCACTCTTCAGCTAATTTTACAATCCCAGTGAAAGGCTAGTCACTCATGAAAACCAAAGGCCACCAAAAAGCGTAACTGAATTGACAGAATCAGAATTAAATTCCCCAATTCTTTAAAGCTGAAAGGGTCCATTTGTGCATTAATAAAGGAGAAACTCTTGTTGCATTGTCTCTTGCTACATGGCTGGCACAGGAGGTCCTTGCAAGGTTCTTCAACGGTGTATCCTGTTTCATAACATTAACAAGCGAACATAAAGTGGTTATTTGGGAGTATTCCCAGGCAATTAGAGCTAAGGTCCTTATAGAAGAACTGGACCACATGAATTGTTCTCTTACACCTCTGGATTATGTTGCTGAATTCTACCAAGTATTTAAGAAAACTTCCTTTTAATTTAAACTAATTTTTAATGGGTCTGATTTTGTTTTAAAGCCCATAAGCAAAAAGCTGCTTTATCAAATTCAAGCCGCAGAACAGGACAACTCTTTCTACAAATGTACTCAAAACCAGATTCCACAGAAGTGAAGTAATATCCATGGTTCCTGGGCATAACTGTTAGGACCTGAAACGGGTTCCTAGATATGTCTCTATCTGTTGATAGGAAAGAAAAACAGTAACAAGTAAAATAATCCAGTTCCTCTCCTGCCTCCATTTTGCCCCCCATTACTGCAGGAAAGCTCATCCACGGTAGAATCACCCAGGCACAGCCATGCAGCTGCTCTTAGTGTGGCAAAAAGACCTTATCCTAGAAAATGCTGGAATTCATCACCTGCTAAGCCAGCAGGGGTGAGTCGGAGAATATGAGAAAGCTACTCATTTATGAGCTGGGTTAATCTTTTTTCCACTTTTCAGCCTACATCAGTAAAGCTGGCTGAGGGATTACGATGAAGTGAGCTCCAACAGCTATATGATTTGGGAAAAACAAAACAAGAAGCAAATCTGATCTGAATTACAACTCTGAGCCTTATTTTTAATTCATATGTTTAGTAAGCCTGTTATTCTGCAATTAAGGGAAGTCTCAAAATGCCCGTAGGTCAACACCTTGCTTCATACATCAATGTAGTATTCACAGAGTACAGATTCTGTGCAGTGTTTGTAATAATTCACAAAAAACATTTTCTGTTTCAGTTCAGTTACAGGTTTATCAAAGGAAATATATTTTTAACATGAAAAAAAGTGAAAAATTCTATGCCTGCTTTCTTCCCCATTTCACCCACTTTTACAGCTTTTGCTAAAAACCTAATACAGTACTTTAGTTCTGAAAATAATTCAACACCAAATCCATGGGGAACTAGAAAGCAATCTGTAGCAGATCAGATATAGTGCCTATGTTCCAAAGACTTGGAATGCAGGTTGCAATTACATCTGAAATAAAAAGCTAAGGAATGTCATGATGATGCTATAAACCAGGAGCAAGTTGGCTGCTCCACACAGCATGCTGCCTAAAGAAACGCCTGTGTATTTTGAAATCAACTCCTATGCCCGTCTGCTTTCCCATATTATTTCAAGCTAAGTTTTTAACACATCACTGGCAGTCACTACCCACCTTTAGGACTGTAAAACAACAAAAAACATTTCTGGCCTCATTACCTTCCCAGGCACCAACACTAAATGACTTTGAGGAATCTGGACCAAATTTGCTTGGAAATACTTTTTTTAAAAAAGAAGACTTTAAATTAATTCAATCTTGACATTTTTTCTCTATGTATCACTCCAGTTTTGCAATTCTGACAGAAGCAGGATACAAGTAATTCTCAGGAGAAACATCTTGAGCACTGTCACATCATCTCATTTTAGAGCATTTGAGCTTCCTCCAGGTCAGAGCTCCAGCCTGAGGTCTGTGTGCAGGCTTTGCTGGAAAACAAGGGAAAGCATCCTTCTTCTAACCTGCCTGTTCAATTCTGTGTGAAAATGCAGGTAAATTTACCTACCAATAACAGGAAGAATGCAAGCTGCAGTAGAAAATAAAGCTTTAACATGTGTGAAAAGGTTTTTGCCAGGGCACTCCCCACACCGCTGCCCAGGGTGTTGCGACAGCGGCAGGACAGCGAGCAGGGGTAGTGTTACAGGGCTCGATGTTCCACCCTGCTACTCAACACTTGCTCACAGCAAAGCACATCAGGGTCAGCTGGATCACTCCAGCAGGGTATTTTTCAGTATCACTATTGCTAGGCCTAACAACACATACAGATTTTGGGATAGCAATTCTAGACCACCAGGAGAAGAGTGCAGCACTTAGATAATTCTCTCCACAGCAGCCAGTGGATTTGAACTTGGCTGTTCTCAGTTCTTCCTCCCATACTTCTCTGACTTGAAAAATTAAGTAAGAGATTTATAACTGTAAAGGAGGTCACAGAACTATATCTAAACTTAAATAATTCAATCATTAAAGTGCCTGTTATACTGGAAATGTGATATTAACAAAAACAACCGTGAATTGATTAAATCTATATAGAAAAATATCCAGAAGGAAACTTAAAGCAATGCCTATGTTAAAACTTTAGAAACAGGGGAAGGTGTAAACCACAAAGAAATCCAAACAAGAGCTTAGGGAGAACTTCCACTCTTCAGTCATGAGAACACTGTTGCTCCTTTACCCATTTTCAAAGCTTGTTGACCAAAAACGGCCTCACTTGCCCAGAGGGGAGGGAAAAAACCCCAAACCAAAAAGCTCATCATAAGAATAACATCTTATTCTATTACAGGGAACAGTGTTCAACCTTTCGTGACACTAGTACCAAAATAATGAAATCAGAGTTCTGGTAGAAGGTGTCTTGTCTTTCTTATCAGCCACCTTCACCTACTACACTCCTGTCTCTAAAACAGAGCTGAAGGTGAGAGGACCAGAAACTTCTACCATTACTAATTTAACAGACACCATCTGTTTAAAATACATACAGACACTCATTAATGACATCATCCTCTTATTAGGTTGCAAAGATATGAGCATTTAAACAAACCAAATTGTTTAACCAATCTCTTTTTCTTCACCCCAAAAAGCAGGTGAATCCAGCACAAGACAAGCTGCCAATATTGTTTCTTTACGGAAGAAACAGTCATTTATATGTAGCAAACAACCTAGATGCTTCCAGCTGATTTTCCTCTAGTCTTAAAGAAGGATAAACTTAACACCTTTGCTTTAGCATTAAGCAGAAAAACAAGGCAGAGGCAACCTCGGGGGGAGGTGGGGAGGGGAACATTTGTCTGTCTAATTAAACCAAAAGAACTTAAGGTTTGTGAAGCACAACAGGAACGATTAACATGGATACAAGAGGGAAGATATAAATAATCTCAGTCACGAAAGCCCCTGCACTCTCCCAGATGCAAACCAGTACAGCACCACGCCACAGAGCCTGTCACCTACCTCATAAGAGGTGTGACAGCTGAGTCACCAACCAGCCCCAGAACAAGAGGTGTCTCTGAACAGCCTTCGACCAACTCCCTCAGCAGGGACCTACTTAACAACGGATCCAAGGAAATTACAGGACAGACACTGCTGCTGCACCACCTACAAACCTCAACCATGGGTCCCCAAAGATGGTCCCATCTCTGGAAACACTTTCTCAAGGCTGCAGCAAGTAGTTACTAGTAAAAAAAAAAATCAGTTAAGTCTTCCAGAATCAACAGAATCACAACCACAAAGTTGTATTTATTACATTCATTTAATCACAATCCTTATCCAAAGTCCACAAGCAGCCAAGCCAAGCTGCAGTGCTCACTCAGAAGCAGTACCATTAAGAAGGAAATAGTGAAAATAATTCCAAACGTATTAACTAGTAGGTACTTTGAATTAATGATGTTGATTTTTTTACACAGTTATACATGCATCAGTGCTCTGGGATTGGTCAGTGTGACAATGCTGTGCACTAGTTTTGAGCATTAGTTTTGAAAAGACTGTATGTTTATAGTCCCAAGGAAATGGAGTTCAGCATACACTTACTTCCTAAGTAACATTTTTCTTTGACATTTCCTGACTGTACATGCCAGCACGAAGTGAAATGTTAGGTGGCTTCCAAGACAGTGAACTAAAAGCAAGAGTGCCTAAGTCACACCTATCTATTCCCTTAAGGTGAGAGCAGGAGGTTAAAAAAAAAGAAAACAGAATAAGCTTTAAACATTATGAATGAGTCAAACATTGCCTCATCCAGGTCCTGCCTCAGCTGAGAGGATAAGGCCCTTTTTTAAACAACTGAGATAAGATACAGGTTAGCAATGCACATCTGTCGGGCTAACCCGCAGCAGCTGGCATCTCCAGGGTAAAACTGGAATTCTGTTCTTCATCAGACAAAATCCTGGTTCTTGCCAATGCTTTTAGTATGTACTGTTCATCAGTAGGTCTTAGAACATGGAAGGAATAAAGAAAAGTTTTGTTCCAAAATAACTGTAGCACGTGAAAACCAGACATCTAAGCCAGCCTAGGCTCAGGACCCCAGCAAGAGGCTGCCGTGACCGAGCTACAGCTCCCACTGCACCTCAGCGGTGGCACAATCCTGCCCACAGAGCACAGCCACTCACACTCTGTAGCACAGACAGCATTCAGAGCAAGAATTCTGAGGGAACAGCTTAAGGTACTTAAAAATTGATTTTAAACAGGTCAGGATTGTATCTCAGTGTGAGTGCCTACTTTTAAAAACTTGAAGTGTAGCCTACTCTGTCAGGCAGATCAAAAGACAAAGCAACATCACCCATGAATAAAACGGTCAAAAGTCACATTAGAAGCCCCATTTCCCTTGTGTCAGGTAATAAAGCAGTTCCTGAGAAGGCCCCTGAACCCAGGCAAGGCTTCACCAGTGCAATACAGTTTTGGTAGTAGTCCTGCCAATGATACTTAAGCTCTTATAAATGGGAGAAAGAGGAGCCAGTTGTAATGTCACTGACAGATCTGCAAGTATGGACAGTGCATAATTTAACAACTTCTCTGCAACAAACCTCACAGGAGAGTCCCAGCACCATTCTATCAACACACATGGCTCTGATCCTTGGGAAAGATCTTCAGTTGCCATCACAAATTATATGTTAGAGACTGGAAGCTCCCCCTCCCTCTATAGGAAATCTGAAATTATTATCTATTAATAATAATGATAATAATGGATTTCTATTGTCTTCTTGATTTCCTGAATTTAGGCCTACACAGTTCTTATTTTCAGGCTAACAAGTATTTCAGTGCCCACTTCATGGATGCTTCAATGGCTCTCCCAGTCTTTGCCTTTAGTTTAGAAAATGGGCTTCAAGTTCACCAAAGTAGAAAAGAGCTGACCTAAACCAAACTATTTTAATGTGACTCTCCTTCCTACCATGGTAATTCCAACTCTTCTAGTTCAGGAATACAGGGCAGCTGCAGATGGTTGTAAAAAAACTTACAAATATATGCAATCTATACCTGAGCTACCCGGAGGCAGAGGGGTCCAGCTATTGTTTGGGCAGAATACTCCACAAGAACTATAAATACATTACAATTAATGCTGGACACTGGCTATGGAGTTCTTCATGGAAGACAAGGTTGGAGTGCTGGAAAAAGCAGTCATCAGATATAGGTTCTGGAGCTATCCCATCCACAGCCAGTTGGACAGACAGCAAGTTGGGAGCAAAGACACAGCCTGAGCTCCCAGGCTGGGAGGAACAGAGGAGCCAGGACAGGCACAGGAGTCAGCAGGACAGGCAAGACAGAGCCTGTGCGCAGCCAGAAAGGAACCATTGATGCCTTTTGCTTCTGTAGAACCCAAATGAACAAGTTACTCCTGTAGAAAAAGCAACTGCCATCATTTCAAGGGCAAAAATGAACCAAAGCTGTTAAGATGGCAAGTGCTTTGACGGGTTCTTCATTGGCCTTAGCCTGGATATGCATTAGACTCAGGTATTTAGCTCATGCAGCCACTGAATCCTGGAACATCTACTCCAAGTGAATGAACCAGAAATAATGCAGAAATCACTGCTCCTTATTTTAGTTTTGGGCATACTAAGAGAAAGAGAGTCTCTTTTTTATATGCCCATCTCCTATCACAAACTGCACTCCAAAACTGAGACCCCCACGAAAAAGCAAAACCTCAGTCTGCTTCAGAACCATCCGTGTTCAATGCTGTACCTGCTCCAACCAGCACTGAAATCAGATGGGAATGCCATGAGGCACATGTGGAGCAGGAGAGCACTTCCACAGCCAGCCCTTCCTAGGTGCTCCCCCCAGTCCCTATTGTATTCCCCAAATCCTTTGTTCAAACGCCTTTCCTACACAACTTTAAGCAGTAGTACCCAAGGGGGACAGCAATGCTCTTGCAGAGCAGAGCTACAGTGCTCAAAAGGGCTTCCAAAATCCTGAGATGTTATTTTACAAGAACTTGGCACATGACGAAGGGCAAAGCAATCCAGTCTGTACACTGACAGCAGTCACTCCACTGTGGTCACCAGAGAAACCAGGGATTGTCTTTTTCTGTGTGCCCACCCATAATCCGCTCTAACCAAGAAGTTCCATGAACAAATAACAGCATGAAGCCACAACACAGAGGCTTCTCTAGATGCCCGAGAATCTTGTGTGTAAAACACCCGCACAAAAATTGTAATTCTTATTTAAAGTGTAAATAAAATCAATTCAACAAGTGCGTATCTAAGTAGATAAATTGAAGCGGTTATCAGACAAAAAAAATCCGGCTTTGCAACAGTGACTGGTCACTTCTCACTGCCAGACAAATCAAAATCCACCCTGCAGAAAAATCAGCCTCAGAACAGAATGTGAGATTTGTTTCATTTCCGAAGCTTCCTGCACCATTAGATTCTTCCCTAAAGAAGAGACTTCATTGTTACGGCAATTAGTATTCCTCCACCCCGGCAAAGGGAGGAAAAAAAAGCTCTGAAAGGGTAATCGAGCCATTTCGCAGCTTTGCCTCCTTACTCCACCCAGTCTCTTCCCTGCTCAATGGCTGCTCACAGCATCCACAAACATGGGAACAGCAACAGAAACACACAAAAACGAGATGCCCGAGAACAAGCCGGATATTTGCAATGCATCTTACAGTTTAAAAATATTTTCTTTGTTCAATTCCCCTACATAATTTTTCTATTTAACAAAATTACTCTAAGGGCAAATAACATCCTGACAGCAGACCCTCCCCCTCCCGAAAACCAGCCAAATGCTGCACAATCATTTACAAAATAATCATCACTGAACGGAGGTTCTTTAACCACCACCTCCTAATGCCATGAACAATACTGTCATAGGAACATACACTTAAAAGAATCGCCACAAAAAATACATAATTTAGCCAGGTCAATATGCCCAAACATTTAATTATACTGAAACGGTGTTTATTAAAGATTTTTAATAAAGCTTAGATTAACCTTTCCCCATCGCTAGTAGGCAATTCATTATGAAAGGACTTGACCTGCACCAACCAAGCCCACTGCTGCAGCACTATCGGCGAGGAAATGGTTCGAGTGACACCATGGCAAAGAAAGAGAAGGTGTCACGTTATTATTGATATTAAAGGTCAAGTTTAATTGCATTCACCTTAAAAAAAAAAAATCTCACGCCCACAGAACTGAACAAACCCCAAACTTTTCAAGGGAGGCACCACTCCCACCCCCCAGCTTCCATCAAAAGCCCTGCCTGAATATAACCTCCTGCCGAAACAAAACCTCGGGAGTAGCAATTAATACAGGATTTTTAGCAATATAATAAGGTTTTCACGGGAAGCCTGTGCACCTGCAGCCATCCAGGGAGTGATATGACCCCCAGAAGGAGAGATTAGACCTCCCTCCCCCGTTTTACTGCAGCTGGTTCTGAAGGTCTGAGCCACCTCCTATCGCTGCTGCCCTGCTGAGCACTGCAGGAAAACTGGGGATGCGAGAAAAATTCTGAAACAACACCTACTCCTTTCCCTGGATTACTAATTCTCGTCTTGTTTTCGGTGCCTCAGCCGCGCTGGCGATTTGGGCCATCGCCCGACGCCCGGCCCGGGGAGACGGTGACAGGGGGAAACCGGGGAGGGATGCTGGGGGTCCCCTCCGCGCACACACCGGGCCCACCGTCCCTGAAAGCTATTTTATGGCTATTTACCCCGGCCCATCGCCTCCTCCCGGTATTTGCTAAGTCACGGACGGAGCGGCGCGGCCCGCGGGGGGGACACAGGCCCGGCGGCAGCTCCGCGCCCGCCCCGCCGCTCCCGCCGGGCCCTGTTTTCTTGCAGAGTCACCGCGGGAGCAGGGCCGGGGACCGCGAGAGCCGCGCCCCGGCCCCCAGAGCCCCCCATCACCGGCCCGGGGGAGGACACCGGGCCGGCCCCCCCGCCGCCCCCCGCCCCGCCCGGTCCCTCCTCACCAACGGGCGCGGCCGCCATTTTGAGAGCGAGGGGAGAGCGGGGGGGGG